>CM051256.1:80669149-80789149 GCA_027921565.1 Artemia sinica
ACAACTCTTTCCAAAGTCACTGGTGTTCACACGAAAAGTATACAAGACTATCTACAAAATGAATCAGTTACACTCTGCATAGAAATCAAAGGCTTCGTGCTAATCATTATCGAAAAACTAAAGCCTTTTTCCCATTGCATATAATGCAAGCAGCTCTCTTAACTCTAGATGAGCTTCAAAGACTTCACATACACCGTACAAGTACATTCTACTTGCAATCAGTGTTTTAGTCGCTAGCATATGCCATTCCATTGTAGTCAAAGAGAGGTGTTGAAGTTGCTCAGGCCATTGAAAGATTCTAGAACAGGATTCGTGTAAAAAAATTCAAACGGATGGCGGTAGTGAATTTGTTAATCCCCATGTTGCAAAAGTACTAGCGAAATATAATACACTGCTCTCTCATAGTCAAATTCCTATAAAGGCTGCATTGGCCGAAGGATTGATAAGAACTATTCGACTTTAATTTCAAGATATTGCAAATTAAAAATACATCTGCTTTTATTCATGATTTAGATCAAATCATGTTGATTTATAATCAACGACATCATCATCGATCATTGTCCAATTCAACCCCAACGGAAGTTCATCATTCTGATCATGATACAATTGATACTTTTCTTAAACAATATTCCAATGAAATGATTGTCAAGACAAAAATTTAATGTTGGTGATACTGTTCGAACTAATAGAACAACTATTGTTTTTGAAAAGGGTAATTACTTGTGGTCCACAGAGCTTTTAAAGTGGCAAAAATCCTAGACACTAAACCCATAGCTTATCGTCTGCGAGATACCAATGATGAAGAAATTCTCGGCGGTTTTTATGACTATGAAACTACAAAAAGTTAAAAATGATAGTGAAATCTAGCAAATTGAAAAGATATTAAAGACTCGTACTCGCAGGGTGTAAGAAACAGTTACTTATGTTAGGTGGCTACGATACAACTCTGATTTTGATTCTTGGATCGGTTATTTGACAGTGCCCAATGATTTCTATGTAACATTTATGTCCAGCGTTTCTGATCCTCTCTACAATGGCTTGAATAAAACAAAACCCATGATTTTTGGGACTAAACTCTCCCCCGCAATTAAATTCGATGACGGGAAGTATGAAGTGGCTCTTGTCGACTGTATTCTCAAAAGTACCTATGACATCCTGAGAAAGGATCGTGTATACGTATGATATAAAAGTTATACCATTCGATTGGTCACTTTGTCGAGTATGAATGAGTTGAAGCACTTAAATCTAGTGAATATCCACATGTTTAAATTGAAATATATAGAATATGATAGTATGGCAAATTTGTGTTGTACAATCAAGAGAAAAATCTCATATCGTAGGAATGGTACATTTTATTTTTTAATTATTCAATGGAACACGATAGGATTTACATTACCTCACCTGTTGACATTGAAAAAAATTCATCTCAATGATAATCTGAGAGACCTTCTTGGTTTTAAACAGAATATGATCAATGGAAAAAACGCAGAGCACTGTTTATTCACGGGATGGATTAAGTTATTTTTGCTGATTATCCACCTGGTTTCACACCTCGGACTGTTGCATATTTCTGTATGCATCCTTTGTTGAAACATCGAGAGTTGGTAATTCAAATTCCCCCCTCCTACGTGTTCTTGGACGAAAAACATCTCATGAACTTTTTCCTCACTATAATATAAAGCATCTTCAGTATGTTCCTGTAAACACTTCATATTTGGAAACTCTGTCAGTTAACACTAAGAAGTGAATTGGGTGATCCTCTATCAATAACAAAAGGTTTTAGCAGTGATTACATGTCATTTTCGACCCATCCTCGGCGACACCACCTAAAATGAACAATAGAAGAATTCCATTTGTCTGTCCTGAACATCAATTGCTATGTTGGTGCTCTGAGTCCACGTCAAATAGGTCATGATTGGACTAACTACAAGGGGCGTTACTATAATGTCTGGCTATGGTCTTGGTAGCTGGTTTGCTAGGCTATTTCGTTCTGCACTACCCCTTGCCAGAAAATATCTTGTACCTGCTGCATCAAATTTTGCTGCCTCAAACGCAACAGGACTGGGGGTCGGGTAAAAATTTCAACGAGAGTTTAAAGGAAAATATTTAGATCTTCAGCAAGAGCCGTTGGTGAGCAATTAAAATCTCAGCAAAATGGGATGGGATTGAAAAAGTATGCTTGCGCGTCATTCGCTCATCAGTCTCTACCCAGGCGGGAAGCGAAGGACATCAACAAGGACTTTGAGGAATAAAACGACGGGAAGACCAATAAGAAGAAAAAGAAAAGATTGTTAGATCAAAGAAGGATTTCTTCTCTTAAGATGACTTATCTCCCCACAAGGAATCAAATCTATCAATCAGTTCTTCATTGAATTTGTTCAATGCTGAAAATGTTGATGTCAGTGTCAAGTATGGCTACTATAAAAAATTTCACCCCCAGCAACCCTCTCGGACAATATACACTTTCAAATACTTTCCAATGAGGACTATTTCATTGATTTGTCATCAACATTTATTGATTAAATGTTACGGTGAAGAACAAGTCAGATAATATAGCTCCAACTGCTGCCAATGGTCTCTCCTCCGAAAACTGTATTCTACACAACCTGTTCAAAACAAATTAATGAATTTATTAATGGAACATTAGTGAGCACTAGCAATAATTTATTCAACTATGCAAGCTACATACAATTTATGATGATGACACCTTATATGAAGGCATATAAATAGAGTTGAGAGGACAGTCATTGGGCTATGAATATCAATCAGAGGTTGATACTGACGGTGAGTTGACTACTGCAGTGACCCAGGAGTATCATTTAAGGAAAATTAAATCATTAGATATTCAATATATCCCAATGGTTACCCCCCAATGTCAAGATTGACATAAACTTGCAACTAGCCCATCGAATTTGATTTTGAGAAAAACACATCCTGCAGCACCCGATGCAAATGTCATTATCACATCGGCAATTCTTCACGTTCGAAAACAACAGGTTATGAGCTCTGTTGCATTGGCAGTGGAAAAGCTAATAGCCAATGACAACAACATTAAACTTCTTGTCCCCCTTACGATCACCAAATCAACGTCACATTGCCACCGGGTCTCGTAGTTATACCGATTCATCATTTATCAATAGAAAAAATCCCATCAAAACTCGCTTTGGCCTTTGTGAAGAGTGGCAGTGCCGTTGGATCCTGGACTGCATCCCCCCATGATTTTAATTCTTTCGGTCTATCTAGCTTTGTGTGCAAAGTGAATGGTATTCCACTGTACACTCAATCATTTGACAAAAAAGTCCTATAGAAAACTCTGTATGAGTTAACCATGCAATCCCTAGATCATGACTCCCAACTATTTGAAAATGAAATAACCGATTCAATGTTTTCAAAAAAAAATCATGGCGTAATTGTTTTGGACCTGTCGGGTACCCGGATTTTAGCATAGTACGAGCAAGGAATGTACGTTTAGAGTGCACATTTGCCGATGCTTTGACTGAGAGTATCACGCTAATATCATTGAGTCAATTTGAAACCTATTGGGAAATCACACCCGACGGCAGTGTTTCTACTAGACCTAGCACCATGAACACAAACCAAATAATCAGCGTGTTTAATATAAATCCATACATGTCCCAGTACACGTCCTATTGCATACCATCGGACTTCATTGAAAAATTCCAAGTGTTAAAAATACCCTAATCATTGTTAATAGCAGTCCATCGACTCTGAAGGACAGGCCATTGGCTATGGATCTTTCAAACAGCGAAGAATATTGAATTTTTTGCTCCTCTTGGCCTATCATATAAATTCTACACTCCAGACATCAGCAATTTTATTGAGAGCAGTGGGAAAACTATTATTCAAAATCAAAGAAGAATACAGGATTTAACGACTAAGACATGCAGCTTTCATGCACTACTCTTTTTCATGTTCAGATATCGTGGCTTATACTTACAAGCAGTTTCTCAACATCTACGTTAATTTTCCTCGATTGAACGACTTTCTAATGGAAAATATACTTACAAGCGTGTATAATATTGATTTTAATGCCCTACAAATAAAATGTTCTAAAAATGTATGTGAAATTGTTTATTAATAAAAAACAATGTATGTACATGACAAAAACAAAACAGTTTTTTCTACTGTTAGATTTCATCTTCTACTATGTATAGATATTTGTCGAGAACAACTAATGCAGGTAGGTTATCTGAATTCACAGTATACTGATCCTGATGTGCTGCAATTTCAGGGTCACATTTTCTACAGTAGAGTGTAACTTCACTCTTGTCATATCTCTTTGTATAGTCAATGATACTATTCTCATTCATTTTGTAGAATTCGCATGTTTCAATTTGCTTATTTGAAGCAATGTCACAAACAGTGTCCTCAAGTGGCAAATCACATTCAGTCACAGCCAAATAAAAATCAGTGGCTTATAATCCTAGTAGTCATTGTCTTCACAACGATGACGTAGAAACCAAATTCTTTTTTTGCTCCAACAGTTGAATCGCTGGCCTGGCTCCTCTCAAAAGAATCTAAGGCCACGACGATAAACAATCTCTTAGCAATAAATTAAAATCACGCTGAGGATTCTTTCCAATCATACCAGGATATGTATTCTCCCACTGATTACATTTATCATAGTGGCAATTCGAGCATAGGTGCCCTCTAGGATGAGAGTCATACACTCCTTCAAGACAGGAATTACAACCTTTAATTTGTACGGCATATCCTCTATGCAATTTACACAGGTTGCATAATCTGCACTTTTCATCATACTCGTCAATCATTGTAAAATTCTCACATGATGACCAGCTGCCCAGCGTGTACATGCATAGTGGACATGTATGGAACATTTTTTCATGTGTTGACATTCTCACCTCCAAAATGAAACTTAGCTACCAACAACAAATGAGTGGGATAGAGAGAGAGAGAGGAGTAAATCATCCTTGAACTTCATCTTTCTCATGAAAAAAGTCCTAAATTTCTAAGCTAGTGTTTAAAAAAGCATATCCACAATATCATTTTGTTGTGTCGTGATTAATATGTCAATAAAATTGTGTAAATGCATTTGGACCACAACGTAAAAGCTTCATGCAATAGTCTAATGATGGAGAATCATTTTTTATTGTATCAACAAGCATTCCCTGAGAAAATATCTTCCTTTGAATAGACAGCTCTAGAAAAATCATCATCTAGAATCAAACGTTTTTTCCATAAAAACAGGATTTCCCATGATTCGCTCTTTCTCAAATCTGTCCATTTTTTAGAGTCCTAACACTTCACAAACCAACTTCAGACTAACCAGGATTCTTTTTTCTACTCTAACAAAATATACGCTAACCTACTATAAAAAAGGAAAATATCTTGATTTAGAAACAATTTTATTGAGCATAATTACAACAATAATAATCACTGATTCAATTTGTTTTCATCAATATATTTCACTAGTGCATCTAATGCCTGCCTGAAGTCTATTTATATGCACAATGTTCATTTTTCGCAGCAAAGCATGATTGATCCTCCATTTTAAATTTGCTCAATGATATCACGTATCTACCATACACATCATCCCATTCAAGGCTTAGTCTACATCCTCGTGTTATTTCCACAGCCACGTTTAGTACTCTTGTATTTATATTGCTGCTTCTACCTGCTCCACCATCAAGCTCCAATAGTGCAAATGTTCCACTCATTTTCTCTACTAATATCGTCTCAAATAAAAACTATTCTCTCTGAATTCAACTCTCCTACTAATATGAACTACAATGAAAATCACTCCTTTTATTTGAATCCAATTACTAATCAAACTTACCGTATATGGAGTAGCCTCCGCTCTCTGTGATTGTCCCGAAAAAGTGGGTGTTGCCTCAGAAAACCAGTCTGGTTGCATTACACAATCTCGTCCATAGTCCAAAACGTGTTTGATCACTTTGCTTGGAAGGGTACCAAGGAACATAAGCCAAGCAAATAGCACAGGCAGGAATACATACAGCCAAGCAAATCCCATACAACGTTTTGTGAGGGGATACTCACTCTCTTTGAAAAGGTGTAGAGGTCCCGTAGAATAGCACTGTAAGGAACATAAGCCAAGCAAATAGCATGGCAAGGAACATGAAGCCAAGCAAAGATTATAAGATAACATACTACTTTGTGTCCGACTTTTAAAAACGTAGCAAAATACACAAAGGACAGTTAGAAAATCGCTGTAGACAGTATGATAGAAACTAGATGACCTTCAAGTTGTAATTCCAGTTTAATCAGTTTCATAATACCATAATTTGAGCATAAACTTCTCAAAACACCCTACGCTTTGAACCCTAAAGAGGCAAGTTGATTTTTCGCAGTTGAAGACCTCTTTGATTTCTTTTTCAGCATCAATGTCGTTGATACTCTTATCCATCGCAATCACAAATTCAGAAAGTTCGATTGTGCCGTTTCCTAAAAATAGTTGCTTCTTATAGCTTTCTATTTGCCTACAATAAAATTCTGTTTGAAAGGGGCTAAAGTAAGTTCAAAGAAACTAAAGGAAGTCGGAAGGATCTGCAATATTTAATTTCATATCTACATTTTCATGTTTATTTAAAAATAATTAATTATAGCTTATCCTAAAAAGAAATATGAAACAGCTTTAATCTTTCCATAAACGGCATGATAATTATGCCGCCCCTTTCCATAAACGGCATGATAATTATCCCTGTCATACCAACAGGGCTGACATATCTAACCAAACTCCTCCCCATAAACTAGGAATTTTGACAGAAGGGACTAAGAAGGTAGAAAGGGGATAAAGAAAGTTCAAAGAAATTAAAGAAGTCAGAATGAACTACGATATATAATTTCCTATCAACATTTTCATGTTTATTTTAAATAATAATTATAGCTTATCCTAAAAAAAAATATGAAACAGCTTTAATATTTCCATAAATGGCGTGATAATCTGAGAGCTACACGTTCCCTGTCTACGCAACAATGTTTTCTTATTGGCATTTTACAAAACCTTCTAAAGTTGTTGCGTGACCTTTTTGTGTAACTTATATTTCAAACCACCCCCCTACCCCTCATAATAAGTATGATCAATCAATTCGTTTAATCAGTAATCCAGTAGGATGTTTACCGTGGTCTATAAGAATATCAAAGGCTTTTCGGTTTTTCAAAATCATATGCAGCGCGCTAGCGCTGCCTAAGTAAACAACGATGTGGGCACAATGTTTTTTTTTCCATACCTGGGTACATCGTATCGAAGTAGTTGTCATAGAAACTTCGAAAAGGGCTCATTCGATTGGAAATTGGAGTGGCTAGTGCCATTTTTAATAGTTAAAAGCGATTGCAGGGCAACTAGCCCCCCCCCACGCCCATAATCCCCCCAAAACACATCCAATCAAATTTTGAGATGGCTAGTTTGTTCAGCATATTTGATTTCCAAATAGAAAAATATCTCTTTGAGGAGGACACTCCCCCACAACCCTCGGGGTAACGGTTTTAAGTTATGCCCTGAGGGCATATAAGATCAAAGTTGACAAAATGTACAGTTTGTTTTTATTTTTTTTTCTTTAAAAGCAGGGCACTTCATATAGAAGGGGTTTGTTGTAGTAGAGACTTCAAAAGAGGTTCATTCGATTGTAAATCGAGAGTTCTAGTGCCCTTTAATAGTCGAAAGTGACTGGAGGGCAACTAGCCCCCCCCCCTCATGCCAATCATTCCCCAAAACACATCCAATCGAAATTTTGAGATAGCCATTTTGTTCAGCGTAGTTGATTTCCAAAATATAAAATGTGTTTTTGAGGAGGATACCCCCCACAACCCTCAGGGTAAGGGTTTTAAGTTATGCCCTGGGGGGGCATATAAGGTTTTTATAGAAGGTATTGTCATAGAAACTTCAAAATAGGCTCATTCAATTGGAAATCCAAAGGGCTAGTGCCCTTCTCAACAGTCGAAAGTGATTGGAGGGCAACTAGCCACCCCACGCCCATCATTCCCCAAACACGTCGAATCAAAATTATGAGATAGCCATTTTGTTCAGCGTAGTTGATTTCAATATAGAAAATGTGTTTTTGAGGAGGACTCACTCAAAACCCCTCAGAGCAAGGGTTTTAAGTTATGCCCTGGTGGCATATAAGGTTTTTATAGAAGGCGTTGTCGTAGAAAAACTTCAAAAAAAATCTCATTCGATTGGAAATTCAAAGGGCTAGTTTCTTTTTAATAGTTGAAAGTGATTGGAGGCAAACTAGCTCCCTCCACGCCCATCTTTCCCCCAAAAACATCCAATAAAAATTGTGAGATAGCCATTTTGATCAATGTTTTTGATTTCCAGACAGAAAAAATAGGTTTTTGAGGAGGGACACTCACCCACGACCCTCAGGGCAAGGGTTTTAAATTATGCCCTGCAAGCATATAAGGCTTTTATAGAAGGCGTTGTCGTAGAAAAAGGAAGAAAACTTTAAAATAGGCTCATTCGATTGGAAATTCAAAGGGCTAGTGCCCTTTTTACTTTTTAATAGTCGAAAGTGATTGGAGGGCAACTTACCCCCCCCCCCCCACGCCCATCATTCCCCGAAACGCATCCAATCAAAATTTTGAGATAGGCATTTTCTCAGTCTAGCTGATTTCGAGATAGAAAATATCTTTTTCAGGAGGATACTCCCCCACAACCCTCGGGGCAAGGGTTTTGAGTTATGCCCTGGGGGGCATATAAGGTTTTTTATAGAAGGCGTTGTCGTAAAAACTTCAAAAAAGGCTCATTCGATGAGAAATTCAAAGGGCTAGTGCACTTTCTAATAGTCGAAAGTGATTGGAGGGCAACTAGCCCCCCCGCCCACGCCCATCATTCCCCCAAACACATCCAACCAAAATTTTGAGATATGCGATTTGTCATCGTAGCTGATTTCCAGATAGAAAAATATCTTTTTGAGGAGAACACTCCCCCACAACCCTCGGGGCAAGGGTTTTAAGTTATGCCCTGGGGGCATATAAGGCTTTATAGAAGGCGTTGTCGTAGAAACTTCAGAACAGGCTCATTCGATTGGAAATTCAAATCGCTAGTGCCCTTTTTAATGGTCGAATGTGATTGGAGGGCAACTAGTCCCCCCACACCCATCACTCTCCCATACAAATCCAATCAAAATTTTGAGATAGCCATTTTGTTCAGCATAGTTGATTTTCAGATAGAAAATATGTGTTTTGAGGTGGAAACTCCCCCACAACCCTCAGGGCAAAGGTTTTAAGTTATGTCCTGGGGACATATAAGGTTTTTAAAGAAGGCGTTGCCGTAGAAACTTCACAACAGGCTCATTTGATTTGGAATTCAAAGGGCTAGTGCCCTTTTTAATAGTCGAAAGTGATTGGAGGGCAACTTGCCCCCCCCACGCCCATCATTCCCCCAAACACATCCAATCAGTTTTGTGATTGACATTTTGTTCAGCGTAGGATAGTTGATTTCCAGATAGAAAATATATTTTTTAGGAACACTCTCCCACAACCCTCAGGGCAAGGGTTTTAAGTTATGCCTTGGGGGCATATAAGGTTTTTATAGAAGGCGTTGTCGTAAAAACTTCAAAACATGCTCATTCGATTGGAAATTCAAAGCGCTAGTGCCCTTTTTAATGGATCGAATGTGATTGGAGGGCAACTAGCCCCCCCCCCCACACCCATCACTTCCCCAAACACATCCAATCCAAATTTTGAGATAGCCATTTTGTTCAGCATAGTTGATTTCACATAGAAAATATGTTTTTGAGGAGGCCACTCCCCACAACCCTCAGGGCAAAGGTTTTAAGTTATGCCCTGGGGACATAGAAGGTTTTTAAAGAAGGCGTTGTCGTAGAAACTTCAAAACAGGCTCATTCGATTTGGAATTCAAAGGGCTAGTGCGCTTTTTAATAGTTGAAAGTGATTGGAGGGCAACTTGCCCCCCAAGCCCATCATCCCCCCAAACATATCCAATCAGAGTTTTGAGATAGCCAATTTGTTCAGCGTAGGCTAGTCGATTTCCAGATAGAAAATATATTTTTTAGAAGGACACTCTCCCACAACCCTAGGGGCAAGGGTTTTAAGTTATGCCTTGGGGGCATATAAGGTTTTTATAAGAAGGTGTTGTCGTAGAAACTTCAAAAACAGGTTCATTCGATTGAAATTGAAAGGGCTAGATCCCTTTTTAACAGTCGAAAGTGATTGGAGGGGAACTAGCCCCTCCCCCACGCCCCATCATTTCCCCAAACACATCCAATCAAAATTTTGAGATAGCCATTTTGTTCAGCGTAGTTGATTTCCAGATAGAAAATATGTTTTTGAGGAGGACACTCCCCAAAAACCCCTAAGGGCAAGGGTTTTAAGTTATGTCCTGGGGTATATAAAGTTTTTATAGAAGGCGTTGTCATAGAAACTTCAAAAGGGGCTCATTCATTTGATTGGAAATTCAAAGGGCTAGTACCCTTTTTAATAGTCGAAAGTGATTGGAGGGCAACTAGCCTCCCCCCCACCTGCATCATTCACCCAAACATATCCAATTAAAATTTTGAGATAGCCATTTGTTTAGCGTAGGCTAGTTGATTTCCAGATAGAAAATATGTTTTTGAGAAGGACACTCCCCCACAACCCTCAGGGCAAGGGTTTTAAGTTATGCCCTGGGGGCATATAAGGTTTTTATAGAAGATGTTGTCGTAGAAACTTCAAAATAGGATAATTCGATTGGAAATTCAAAGGGCTAGTGCCCTTTTTAATAGTCGAAAGTGATTGGAGGGCATCTAGCCTCCCCACACCCCAAAGCCCTTCCTTCCCTAAAACACATCCAATCAAAATTTTAAGATAGCAATTTTGTTCAGCGTAGTTGATTTCCAGATAGAAAATATGCTTTAGAGGAGGACACTCCCCCACAACCCTCAGGCAAGGGTTTTAAGTTATGCCCAGGGGGCATCATATAATGTTTTTATAGAAGGTGTTGTTGTAGAAACTTCAGAAAAGGGCTCATTCGATTTGAAATTCAAATGGCTAGTGCCCTTTTTAATAGTCGAAAGTGATTAGTAATATTTTGTGTTGTTGTTGTTGTTTAGACCAGGGCACTTCTACTCTGAAAATTTAACCGAATCAAAATAGTGTAAGTGTATCCATGCTATCAAAGAAAACAAACAGATTTTTTGCGAATGGTATCAGGTTTTCATTTTCAGGTCAACTGGAGGAGGTATGAAATTAAGTTAAACACAGTACTATTTGTGTCCAGATTTTTAAAAGGGTGTATGTTGTTAAAAATTGCTGACAATTTTTCTCCAGCATACAAATAGCAGGCCAAACTATAAATTCTTAAAAAACGATAAGATTTAAAGTGTTATTTTCTTATTCCCTGAAAAGACTATATCAATATAAAACGAACAGAAATTAATTACAAAAACTTTTTCCACAAAATAAGTTTTTCAAAGAAAAGTAAAGAACTCCATTAAACAAAAATGAGCAAAAATAAAATCAAATAATCTACCAAGCTCGAAAGTACCACAAATTTGCATCGATAAATAAATGAAACCCAAAACGAACAGAAATTACAACAAAATAACCGAGTCAAACTCAAAACGAGCAGAAATTAACATAAGTTGGGCACAAAACCCCTATGCCTTCCCAAGGCCGGAACAAAATTTGCACTTGACTGAAAAAATACAATATATATATACACGAGTCAAATGCTACGAGTCAAAACCGTTTTGACGTAACTTGCATTTTTTTTTTTACTCTGTTGGAAGCGTAATATATGTATCAGTTATACGCCTTTAACAAAGGATTTTTTGACGTATCTGCGCATTCGCCTGTACTTTTTAGAAGAAAAGATTTAGAAAACATAAACAAACAAAATGAGAAACAGAAGATGAAATAGAAAATCTTTTGCTACTGCTAAAAATGTGGAGAAACATCTGGAAGATACTGGAAGGTACGTATGATATCAGAAGTTTCAAGTTTGGACTAAACAGTTAGTAGAACTCCCAAATGAGTCACCTCTCAGCTTAGCCTAGATCTAGAGTAAGCGATTTTGATGAAATATTGTAAAGTGAATTCAGGCACGCAAACATAAATAAGCGGCACTTTATGTGCAAGAATTCTTGATGCTGTATACTAAATAAGTTAGCCTTATATAATAATAAAACATGATAATGCTAAGGAAATGCTTTTCTGAGTATTTGCCTAGAGAACTAACTAGATAGAAGGAAATAAGTTAAGGAAACAATTCTTACTTCAGAATATCCAGAATAATCATAGTTAACATGTTTTGCATACAGCCTCGCTACCCTTTACCCCACCCTCCTTAACATGCAAATATATAGCCCAAATTATATATTTCCTATCTTTAGAAAACACTTCTTACTTCATAATATGCAGAATGATCATAGTTTACATATTTTGCATGCAGCCCCGCTATTTTATACCCCCAACCCTTCCTGATGTGCAAATATATTTGCCCATAGTATACATTTTCTATCTATTCTCCCAATCCATCTCAGTTGTTTTTCACCCCATGTACCTGTAAATCGAATAAACTGTGACGAAACAAAAACTAGAAAAGCAAGTTACGGGTAGCAGAATGCATTGAAAGTATATACTTTTCCACTCCATAGAACTTATGGCATGTACTGGCGATGTTTTGGGCCGTTTTTTTTTTTTCTTAATCGACATTATGTTTTTATGTTTTGATACCAAGATATCTACTAGAAGTGCCATGCCTTTTCCTGCCTTTTAGCTATACCTACCTACCATCATAATTATTAATAATTTAATATATATTTCTTTTAGCTCTGACGATTTGTCTTCTTTGTCTGGAAGCGATGAAGATCCTGCAAGCTTTTAAGCAAGACCGATGATAGTCCTATCTCAACAAATCCTGTTTATGCCACTCTTCAGCCATTGGTATTTGAAATGTTAGTCCAGGCTGACCATTCACATGATGAAACTAATGGAATTGTGGCAGACATTTCCTTAGACAAAAGCAGTTTGAGTCCGTCCAGCTCAGTAGAATTGCCAGAGGATGTGTCACCCTCACAAGTTATAGATGACCCAGTAACAGTTGAGCCACTTGTCGGGCCATTGTCGGACAGTACGACTAAGAAAAGGACCAGAAAAAGGCTCAAGGAAAAAAAATTGAATGTACCAATAATAAAATCAAATGGGCAGTTAATTCCGAAACCTTTTGTGTTGACCCTATTAAAAGTAAGAAGCATGGAAAAGAACCTCAGATAAAAAACGACAGTTCAAAATGTCCCTACTCCTGTCACGCGATTAGCCAAGAATAGCGACAAGACATTTTGAAGCTTTCTGGGCTTTGTCAAAAGATATGAAAATGTGTTTTACTTTAAGACTATTAAATACCTGCCAAAGAAGAGAAAAAAAAAAAGGGAACTAGGAGAAAGAACACCCTGTTTTACTATGTGACAGCTAAGGAAAAATACTGCTCATGCAAAGACTTTTACCTGTTAACATTGAAATCGACCAGAAACGGGGGAGCTTTGAATAGACGGGAATGGAGGAGGAGCGCGCGCAGCTGTGACAGCCTCAGGCAGCTTGGTACTACAGTAAGTTGTTAGAAGTGGCCATAGTAGCAGTATTTTGTATCTAGTGTGTTCTAAGGTCATTGGTTTTTAAGTCTGATTATTTGTTTTAGGTTTACATAAATACTGCTATATAGAATTGTTTTAAACCAGGTCAATTTCAAGGATTCTTGAAGATTGAAAAATTGCACTTCCAAATTGAATTGCTTTGCGTCAACTTTTATTTACAATTGAAAATGCCACTAACTCGAAAACCTACCTAGATTAAAAAAAAAATGTTTAACCGTGATTTTTTAAATATAAAATTGTGTAATAAGTGGGCTTAGTATAAAACTTGAGTGTACTGCTAGTTATCATCACCAATATTGCAAGAAACGGCAGTGGGTTTGCAATCTTTGTATTCTTTCAAATTTGGATTTCCCAGGTCTCCAAAATCAGAATCCGAATCTGGATCAGAACTAGGGGGTCCAGAATCTCTAATGCATGCACATTGGGGATTACCTGATTCCGTCTTGAATAATTTTCTTGGTACGCCTACCCATTCCCGGCGAATGCCACCACTAAAATAGAAAGAGTAATAAAAAAACATATAATAAATTTAAACACTCCACATAACTTAACCGACACATTGCAAAAGCGCACAAGAGCAGATTAAAGACAATTAGTGCATCAAAGACGAGAATATAAAGTAACAGTAATTACATTGAATCGGGGTCATTATCCCATTTCATTATCCCGGGTTAAAGTAATGTGCAAAATGGTGAAATAAAGTTCAATTGAAATCGACCACATTAAAGTTTCTTCTGTGGGCCATAAAACTTCTTTCCAAACTTAATTATGTATCTGTGCAATGGATGCTGCCCAAGTTAATTCAATTAAAAACCTTTTACTCCAATAAATTTTGTCTTAAATTAAGAATAAACTTGTTCTAGAGATAATTTAATATTCCCTAACTAAGTAGCCATTAGTAATTTCGTTTACTGCAATAAAAGCTAATACAAATTGCATCATTTTGAAAATAAAAGACTTCTTTGAATGAGCAAGTGTTGGAGGCAGAAACTTCTTGAAAAAACATTAATAATTTATTGATTTTCTAGTTTTGAGGTTCCTGTTAACAAACCCGAAACCCCCACCCCTAGCATAGTTAAATATATATTCTTCGAAATTGAGGTTTTATTTTGTATGGATATTAGATATGTAACAAAGCAAATATATTCTATGCAATATTAAATGGTTTAAACCAGCTATACCCCAAGACCTATTAATGTCTACGAGCCTCAGGGAGGCAAAGCGGGGGAGGGGGGGGGGGGGGTGACACCTCTCCCTTAAAAGACATAAGGATTTTTGCAATTATTTCAGTATTTCCGAATAATCTTCACATCATTCACATTGTCTATTTTGTACATGAGTGTTATCTATTTTATTTACTGACATATAAAATATATTTTAGAATGGGGGGGGGATCAAAATCCGGTACTTATTAATTATTCAGAACACACAAAAGAATTTTGATCTGTAGATCTGTAAAAACCAGTTTCATACTAGGGTGACAGAATGCATTGGACTTATATAATTTGGGCTATATATTTGCACATTAGGGGGGTGGAGGGTAAAGTATTTGAACAGCATGCAGTTAGAAAACAATTCTTACTTCATAATATGCAGAATAATTGTAGCTAACACATTTTGCATGAAGACCCGCTATACTTTATTCCCAATCCTCTCTAAAGTGCAAATATATAGCCCAAATTATATAAGTCCAATGGGGTCTCTTTGGGGGGGGGGGGGCAGTTGCTTGTTTTAAGTGTCAAATTTGCTCTTCACATTGAGCAGATTATTTTTTTTTAATTAAGCCATGTTCTTTTTAGCATAAGGAAAACGTGAAAAATAGGGGTCCATTAAACTTCATATTACGTAAATATTTTTTCCAATATACTGCCCTTGAGACCTTATCATCAAGTAAAAATGTAAAACCTAGTTAACGGTCAAAGTGAAAAATGTTGTATGTTTTCCTGTTTCGCCACGTTTGCTCAGGTCAAATTGTTTCCCTGATATTTAAGGTGCTTTTGCTTCCTAAAATCTGTCAGGTCAAGATTAGATTCTCTTGCTTTAAAACTTTCAAAAGTGAAAATGAATACAGCCTCTAAATCTGCAAATAGGACAGAAATGGAATCATTGAAGAATACAGTGAACATGATTTCCTGAATGAAAAGAAATCATTGGAAAAAAGTAAGACTCGGTGCTTTTTATAATGATATTCGTACTATAACTAGATGTCAAATTGGTTGTAGTTTGGTAGAGGGGGATCCCCTCCAGGCATCCTTAAATTGTTTTAATTTTTATTTCCAGTATTTAATTGAAACCCCGATTCTCTTATTTGTCATTGAAAATGCCTAATAAGCGCATTAATAATAGCTAATATAAGCTCCAAATTCTTTTATTTGTAATTCAAAAGCCTAACAATCGACAAGAACATCCTATTCCTGCTTTTCGGATCCGTGTACTAATCCATAAATGTAGAAAAGCCTCTATGTATAACACTATACCGACTTTTTGCTATTTTCACCTTTCTAAATATTTCTTTTACTCAGCTCAAAAAAAAATTGATATAAACATGCTACGAATTAGGACTGAAATTAGTCGCATTTCACACAACGCCAGCGCCACTTGTGGGACATTTATCTCTGCATCATCAAGCAGTACGAAATGTCTGTTGAGAATAGAATAAAGTGAATTTATACAAAAGATGTATATTTTTCTCATAATTTAGGAATTTGGAGTTCAAGTATAAGCGTGCCCACAAGAAAAGCCCATTCTCTTTTTCTATTGTTATCAGTTTTATCATACTGCACTAGGAGACCAAGCTTTGCTTGTGAAGGGAATAATAGACACAAAAACAACATTCAGTATGCCCCCCCCCTCCGGAAATGTATACCCCCATACCCTGATTTACACAAGAAAACTTCTTTGTAGTTTTAATAAAATTCGTTTTCTTAAACAAAGATACAAAGGAGAAGGTAATTTTCAAACTTTAGATGTCAATTTTCCCTTTCAATTGGTTCTATCCCTGACAATTTTTAATTAATTTAAGGTTTCTGCCTCAATATGCCAAGAATTGTTCAAATTTTCTGATATTCTTTGTCAAACAATGCCCAACAGATAAGTTAATAATTCTAACTTTATTTTTCGAATACCTTTCAAATTTGAAATACGGTCGCTATTTAAATGAGGGGAATTTGTCACAATATTATGTTACACAACCTATGGTAATATTTTGACTTATCCTGTATCTTTACTTAGACAGCGCCATTGCCCTGCGTATCATTTTTGTTTCGGATTTACGTGGCCCGCTGATATCAATGCTATGTATCAATATAAAACTGGCTAACCCACAAACAAATCAATTTAATAAAAAATTATCAATAATATTCAAATAAATCACGTATATTAAAAGTTTTAGCACAACAAATTGAATTTTACACTTATCCCGTATCTTTACTTAGACAGCGCCATTGCCCTGCCTATCATTTTTGTTTCGGCTTTACGTGGCCCGCTGATATCAATGCTATGTATCAATATAAACTGGCTAACCCACAAACAAATCACTTTAATAAAAAATGATGAATAATATTCAAATAAATCACGTATATTAAAAGTTTTATCACAACAAATATAATTTTACAGAGTTAAAAATCCATGCAAAATTACGAGCAAATGAATAGCACGATACCCGGGGGCAGGCTATTAGAATAGAGCTTAGTTCAATTATGAGATTGAGCATCCTGTGCTGGGTACGGGGGGGGAGTGGAGGGGTATAGGTGCTGCAGCATTAGTGGTGAATCTGGCAGCCAAAAGCCAAGTGCATACGACATTCACTTTCGCCCAGCCGAAAGCTTGTTTATGCTATACTACTGTCGTCTGCAGCAGCTCATTGGTGACAAATGTAGTAAAATTCAAGCACCAGCACTTATATTTATGATTGTTTAACGTGTGTTTATTGCTTATAATGTATTGCGTAATGTTTTTAAATTCACGAAGTACCGTGTTTGTTAAATGTTACTTTTCTTCGCTACCGCTTGAATAACACCTACTTCGATAGTACCCCCTCCTACCCCCCCCCCATTAAAAATACTGTTGCTATGCCCCTGTATAAGTGCAATGCGTTCTGTCCCCCCCCCCCCCTACTTGTCTTTGTGGCTATGAAACCGGTTTTTCTCAGGTCTTACATTCAGATCAAGAGCTTGAGTGTGTTCTGAATAATGAAAAAGTGCCCAAAATCCTTCAAACCCATGTAAAGCAAGCGTTTGAAATAGAGCATGTATGCTTGTCGGTCATATTTTTATGACGAAATCATTTTAGCATATTTTTGCCATTTTACTATGGCGCATTGTTGCCATATATTTTTGTACATATTTACAATTTCGTCCTTTCCAAGCTTAATTATATGCGAGTGCAATTAGTGCTTCCGAAATTTTCCTTCGTTCAAGGTGTTACTTAAATCCAATAAAACTGGGTCAAAAATAAATAACTAACCCTGTCCAAAAATAATCTAATATTCTCCAATCTAAGGCACTATTAATAACTTCGTTTACTCGAATAAAGTGAATATAAATTGCAGCATTTTGAGAACAAGACTTCTTTGAGTAAAATAGCATTGAACACTTAGCTCTATCAAAGACAGCATTCATAATTTATTGATTTTCTTATCATTGAAATTGGTTATCTATTTTATTGTAAAATAATATTTCAAAACCTTTGTGACCATTGAAACAATTATAAGCATGAATTTGTCTTCTTAACAGCATTCTTCAGAAAGACTTCGCAGCATTTTGCAGTAAGAGGTGCACCCCCCCTCGCCTTTGCGGCGGGTAAAAACGTGTTTTTTTCCAGATAATGTCTCTGAATATTAGCAATTCTGCAACCAACCCCTACAGCAAACGAAATATATTTCTTTTGTAGTTTTTAACCTTGTGTTTAACTCAATTGGAAAACGAAATTAAATGACGATATACTCGTAGCTCCTAATTTTAGCGTTCTAAATCGTTCCCCCTCCCTAAATTCTATTTTATCTCTCGGGAATTCCATCTTTTGGGAAGTTTATTTCTTAAAAATTCTTATTCCATATGCAAATATCTTTGCTTTAATGCTGAGATTACATAGGAAGGTACATTGACAGATTTATCGAAAAAATACGCAAATAAAAACAGCTCTACAGAGCAGGCACCACCACTAAAAAAAAAAAAAAAAAAAAAAAAAAATCCATCAATTGTATTTCATGGTAGGTACTAGGAAATTACTCACATCTCATCAACCATGTTTAACATTGTGATTTAGGTATGGCTCTTGGGAAGTTTCTTTCTTTCATCCCCCTTATTTCATGTTCAATTAAAATGTTCTGTCTTGCATTTCTCATCTAGTCTTTTTATAAAGTTTGTTCAGATCGAACAAGAATATCACTTTTATTGACTTTACATAAGTTCTTGTTGTAGCAAATAGCTAAGAAAACCTCTGCCTAAGCTTAATTTCTTTTGATACGTTACTCTTGATCAAAAGGTTTTTTAGTCTAACCTTTATATATATATATATATATATATATATATATATATATATATATATATATATATATATATATATATATATATATATATATATATATATATATATATATATATATATATATATATATATATATATATTAGGGTGGTCACAAAAAAATCAATGTTGGAATTTTTTGAGGGGACCCCCCTAAAAGCTGCCAATTGGCTAAGAATTGAGATTGGTGAAGTTTAAGCTCAATCGGATAAGGTTAACCCGTGCCTCATCAAGGTTGAATTTTTAACTTTTTATAAAAATGTATTTTTTTTAATAAAATACCTAACAATATTGCAAGATTTAATTACATCTGCTGTCCAAAATTTTGCTTTATTTATTTTCTCAATTGTTACATAAAAAAGAGTGTAGTTAAAACTGTTTTCAAAGTAAATACAGCAACAATCCAAATTGAAAATGATGGATTTAGAGATAAGAAAAGGAAAAAGGTATAAAGAACAAGAAGAAATAATGTTCAAAATTTTATTATTTAAAATATAAAAAAGAAAGCATTATAAAAGAAAGAAGTACAATTAATTATCAGATTAAGGTGGTAATGGCTTAGATAACGTGGCTTTTGAAGAGTCAGGAAATATTTTTCGACATTCCGATACAACTTGTAACAGAAACTGACGTTGTTCTTCGTCTTTTGTCAAACAGGAATTGAAGTCTTGGATTAATTTTTACCCCTCTTTCAGCTGTGTCATTGACAACCTTAAAACCGTTCACTATTTTTTTTTGCTTTTAAGTAATGTGCATTTTCACACCATATATCAGGATCCGTATTTAAAAATTCTGTATCAATTTCAAATCTTTTGAAAAAATTTAGAGTTCAATGAGAAACAAAAAAAATCAATATCTTTGTCCAATAAATTATCCAGTTGATGGAGACTGAGTTTTGCTTTCACATCCCCATTATCACATGTTTTTTCTTTCAATTGGAATTAATTGTAGACTTTTTACAGCCATGCTTGTTTTCACACTTTTATCTACATTTTCATCGAAGAAAGAAAATGCGACTTGCTCAGAATTGAGGTACCACAAATGATTTATCATTTTAGACAGTGCCTTGTCTGCAAGTTCTTTATCGATTTCTCTATATTTTACAAGAGATTTTAAAAATTGTAGGTCTTGGTGGGGGGTCAAAGTGGGCTTGGGGGCGTTGAACCACGCTTTTACATAAATATTTATTAAAAATAAACAAATGTCAGTGATAGCTTTTTCTTCTAAATTTGTTAATGTAAATTGATCCCTGAAAAGATATATTTTGATACAATAAATGGCCTTTGCCATCCATCTAGCGTGATGAATGGCACCAGGTACTTTGAAAAAGTGTCTTTTGGGGGAGTACGACCTAAAACAATTAACGAAAGTTGAATAAATTCTTTGTAATCATCCCTTGGCTGTTGGTTTTTTAATTGTTCCATAAGAAAAATTGATATTTCATCTGAATTCCCTATTTTATGTCTAATATTTTTATCTTCAATAGCAGTTTTGTATTTTGTCTTGTCTAACTTCGACCATCCAGTCTGAAACTTTTTAAAAATATTTTGGTGGGGGCCAGTAGTTGTGCCCATTTTTAAATCAAAAACTGATTTGAGAATAATTTCGAAAATATGGTGGCGACATGCTAAATAAAGAGGATTTTTCTCTAATAATTGCTCCAACAAAACGCAGGTTCCGTTGAGGCGACCAGTATTTACCGCAGTGGTATCAAAACACATTGCCTAGATTTTCTCAACTGCCCCCCACTGTTCAACTGCTGCAAATACAGCTTTTGCCTGAGTAATTCCCATACCATTTTCAAGCTGAGGAACTCCTATCAACTGTTCTTCATCCCCACAACTAATCAAAACCGCTACCCTTTCTACATTTTCTTTACCCAAAATATCTGGAAGTAATTTTCCGTCCCAGTGCAAAACAGCTCCTTCTAAATCGGAATTTTTGGATCTACGTTTGATAAGTTCAGTCCTTTGTTTTCGGAATAGCTGTCTGCGAAGTCGTATTACACTTCTACTTACGATTAAATTCTGCGAGTCAAAACCTAACGCCTCTGCAGTAGCTGATATTATTCGAACTGCGTCTCTATCAGAAATACTACATCTATCTAACAATAAAGATAATTTTTCGGTTATAATCTCTTCACTTCCTCTAGCGTACTTTTTTTTATTTCTGGTTCTCCATCCTCTGTGTCGGGAAAATTCACCCCCATCTCATCTTGTTCCTCTTCTGTTGATATGCTGCTTGCTGAAGATTCCAGTTGTGCAATGAAATTTACATCTTCAAAAAAAAGGAAAAAAACTCATTAAACGGTAACAAGCAATAAGCAAAGCACTCACGGAATAGGTATCAAGTCAAATAATCTCAAGAGAAAAAGAATAGGAAAACGTGAAAGAAATAGAGAAAAACTCTACTAACCTAATTCGTTTTGTGATTTTTCCAGTCTCGCCATCTCAGCTGCTCGTCTCTTTTCTCTTCGTTGTTCTGCGTTCACAAAATTCATGTCAACGCCTCCCATGCAGCCAGGGCGTCCTTTTTTTCTCTGGAGTAAAAAAAACTGCTTGTCTTCTTCAACAGTGTTTGTTAATGCATCCTGATGAGCTATATCAAAGAGGTCATCATGGGTTGACTTGAAAGCTTCTACTTTTTTATTTTGAGCTGTGCTTTTAGATCTGTTAGCGTTTTTTTTGTAGTTTTCTCCACTCTTCGTACAGTTTTTCAAGCTTTACAACACAATCTTTAAAGTGTTTGGTTGGTATCTTAGATTTCTCCCAAAAAATAACAACTTCCTGTATTGTAAGTCTTGCAGCTTCTCTGGTGTTCAATTTCACTTGCCGTATATATTATGAAATAAGCTGCGTAAAACTTGACAATTAGAGGGTAATTTACTGCCAGTGATTTGATGAGACATGTGGCCAATCAAATACACCATTTCTTTCTGCCTTGAACTCGAACCTGAACGAGCATGGCTCGTTGACGCTGTAGAAGACATAGTCCCTCAAACCTCACAAGAAAAAACTCACTAGAAGAGCGTTGTTCAATAATGTTCACTGTTTGAAAACCAAACGTTAACTGAAGCCCTCTGACCCAGGGTTGCCACCCTGAGCTCGAAGAATTTACTAAATCGGAGAGGAAAAATTTACCAGATCGCATCTGTTTTTACTAAATGGTCAAAAAAATTTTTTGCGCGTGCGGCTACGCCGCACGCGCACCATCAAGCATCGATTTTTACTATAGGAGGATAATCAGTACGATTTTCACAATCTTTTTTCCTTTTTCTTCTTTTTTTTTTTCTCTTTTCCTCTTTTCTTTCGTTTTCATAGTATGATTGAAAATTCCAGAAAACCTACAAGTTCAAAAATCCTTTTTTTGGATTATTTGGATGTGCTACTGGATAGGCTTCATATTCCAGATGCGTTGTTTGCAAGACGTCAAACAATAGTCTGGAATCTTGGATTCTGAAAATTCTGCTGTTGAAGCCCGGCTTTAAATTTATCAATGTTCTTCAGTTCATAAAATTCAGATATATTGAAAAAGTAAAAACAATCAACGAAGACAAACAGCTACAACTCATCACGAACAATTCAGGCGATGAAGTGCTAAGAATCTGAGGTGTGTTTGAAAGTGACGGCTTTTGAAATTTGTCCCCCAGTTTCCCGTTGTTAGGTTTGAAATCTAAACCCTTAAATTTTACATTTTTAGGAGGAATTTTGCCAGTTTTAAAACACTAATTGGGAGTAGTAATCAAGGTACTACTTCTACGACTTTATGTTCCTTACTGTGTTATGCTGGACCTTGTATACACCTTTTCAAAGAGAGTGAGTATCCTCTCACATGGCCTTATACTTCTACGACTTTATGTTGCTTTCTGTGTTATTCTGGACCTTGCATAACGTGTTATGAAGGACCAGTTTTTCTGACGCAATTTACCAGATTATATATCAATTATTTTTTTTTGTTGTCACTATTCCAGTTTTTTTTCTAAACCAGTATTGTCTATAACTTAATTTACGTAGACAATCAACGATATTAATTAATGTTTTGAATAATAGGAATGTGAATGATTCTAATTAGTGATTGGATTGTATGACGGTGGAGAAAGAAAGGATTAAACTGATTAACAGTTAAGGTAACCCCAAAGGGGTTGTTAACTCAGGTAATTTGTTACTTGACCTAGCTTTACCTCTCCGATGTAGTCTGTATTATACACAAGTAACGTTTGAAAAGTATTGTCAATTTAAAATAGGATCTAACGTTCCCTTGATCTGAATCTTGAATCTGGAAAATGAAAAAATAAGTATTTAAACAAAATATACGATGCTGCTAATTAAGGAATAGTAGACTACACTCAGAATTGTTTGCATGAGGGGCCTGTCTGTGTCTCTTTGAGGTGTTTGTGTCTCTTGAGGCTGTGTGTGTGCCTCTTTGGACTGTGTGTCTCTTTGAGCTGTTTGAGTCTTTTTGTCTGTTTGTGTGTCTCTTTGGGCTGTTTGAGTCTTTTTGGTCTGTGTTTGTCTCTTTGGGTTGTTTGTGTCTCTTTGGGCTGTGTGTGTTTCTTTGGGCTTTGTGCGTCTCTTTGGGCTGTGTCTCGTTGGACTGTTTGAGTCTTTTGATCTGTTTGTGTCTCTTTGGGCTGTTTGAGTCTTTTTTGGGCTGTGTTTGTCTCTTTGGGCTTGTGTCTCTTTGGGCTGTTTGTGTTTCTTTGGGCTATGTGTCTCTCTTTGGGCTGTTTGAGTCATTTTGGTTTGTGTGTGTTTCTTTTGGCTGTTTGTGTCTCTTAGGTGTCGTGTGTGTGTCACTTTGGGCTATGTGTGTCTCTTTGGGGCGTTTGAATCTTTTGGTCTGTATGTGTCTGTATGAGCGTTTTTTTGTCTCTTTGGGCTGTGTGTGTGTCTCTTTGGGCTTTGTGTGTCTCTTCGGGCTGTGTGTGTCTCTTTAGCCTGTGTGTGTGTGTCTCTTTGGGCTGTGTGTGTCTCTTTAGGCTGTGTGTCTCTTTGGGCAATTTGAATCTTTTTGGTCTGTGTGTGTCTCTTTTGGCTTTTTGTGTCGTTTTGGGCTTTTTGTGCCTCTGTTGGATGTGTGCGTCTCTTTGGGCCGCGTGCATCTCTTTGAGCTGTATGTGTCTCTTGGGATGTTTGAGTCATTTTGGTCTGTGTGTGTTTCTTTTGGCTGTTTGTGTCTCTTAGAGGCCATGTGTGTCTCTTTGGGCAATGTGTGTCTCTTTGGGGTGTTTGAATCTTTTTGGTTATGTATGTGTCTGTATGGGCGTTTTTTTGTCTCTTTGGGCTGTGTGTGTGTGTCTCTTTGGGCTTTGTGTGTCTCTTCGGACTGTGTGTATGTCTCTTTAGCCTGTGTGTGTCTCTTAGGCTGTGTGTCTCTTTGGGCAGTATGAATCTTTATGGTCTGTGTGTGCCTCTTTTGGCTGTTTGTGTGTCGTTTTGGGTTTTTTGGCTTTTTGTGTCGTTTTGGGCTTTGTGCGTCCCTGTTGGATGTGTGCGTCTCTTTGGGCCGCGTGCATCTCTTTGAGCTGTATGTGTCTCTTGGGATGTTTGAGTCATTTTGGTCTGTGTGTGTTTCTTTTGGCTGTTTGTGTCTCTTAGAGGCCATGTGTGTCTCTTTGGGCAATGTGTGTCTCTTTGGGGTGTTTGAATCTTTTTGGTATGTATGTGTCTGTATGGGCGTTTTTTGTCTCTTTGGGCTGTGTGTGTGTGTCTCTTTGGACTTTGTGTGTCTCTTCGGACTGTGTGTATGTCTCTTTAGCCTGTGTGTGTCTCTTTGGGCTATGTGTGTGTCTCTTTAGGCTTGTGCTGTGTCTCTTTGGGCAGTTTGAATCTTTATGGTCTGTGTGTGCCTCTTTTGGCTGTTTGTGTCGTTTTGGGCTTTGTGTCTCTCTGTTGGATGTGTGCGTCTCTTTGGGCCGTGTACGTCTCTTTGAACTGTATGTGTCTCTTTGGGCTGTGGGTGTCTCTTTGTTATGTGTGTGTCTCTTTAGTCTGTGTGTGTTTCGTTGGACTGTGGGTCTTTTTGGGGTGTCTGAGTCTTTTTGGTCTGTATGTGTCTCTTTGGGCTGTTTGAGTCTTTAAGGTCTGTGTTTGTCTCTTTGGGTTGTGTTTTCTCTTTGGGCTGTCTGTGTCTCTTTGAGCTGTTTGTGTCTCTTCGGGCTGTGTGTCTCTTTGGGCTGTTTGAGTCTTTTTGGTCTGTGTTTGTCTCTTTGGGCTATTGTGTCTCCTTGGGCTGTGTGTGTTTCTTTGGGCTTTGTGCGTCTCTTTGGGATGTGTGTCTTGTTGGACTGTTTGAGTATTTTTGATCTGTTTGTGTCTCTTTGGGCTGTTTGAGTCTTTTTTGGGCTGTGTTTGTCTCTTTGGGCTGTTTGTGTCTCTTTGGGGCTGTTTGTGTTTCTTTGGGCTATGTGTGTCTCTTTGGGCTGTTTGAGTCATTTTGGTCTGTGTTTGTTTCTTTTGACTGTTTGTGTCTCTTAGGAGTCATGTGTGTCTCTTTGGGCTATGTGTGTCTCTTTGGGGTGTTTGATCTTTTTGGTCTGTATGTGTCTCTTTGGGCTTTGTGTGTCTCTTCAGGCTGTGTGTGTCTCTTTAGCCCGTGTGTGTCTCTTTGGGGCTGTTTGTGTTTCTTTGGGCTATGTGTGTCTCTTTGGGGTGTTTGAGTCATTTTGCTCTTTGTGTGTTTCTTTTCGGCTGTTTGTGTCTCTTAGGAGCCATGTGTGTCTCTTTGAGCTTTTTTGGGGTGTCTGAGTCTTTTTGGTCTGTATGTGTCTCTTTGAGCTGTTTGAGTCTTTTAGGTCTAAGTTTTGTCTCTTTGGGTTGTGTTTCTCTTTGGGCTGTCTGTGTCTCTTTGAGCTGTTTGTGTCTCTTGAGGCTATGTGTGTCTCTTTGGGCTGTTTGAGTCTTGTTTTGGTCTGTTTGTGTGTCTCTTTGGGCTGTTTGAGTCTTTTTGGTCTGTGTTTTGTCTCTTTAGGCTGTTTGTATCTCTTTGGGCTGTGTGTGTTTCTTTGGGCTTTGTGTGTCTCTTTGGGCTGTGTGTCAATACGTTTAAAGCAATAAATATCTTTAAGCTTAACCCGTCTTTATTCTTTAGAATAGTTCTATTGTAAGCAAGTAACAAACTCTTTCCTGAAGTCACCTCTTGGATACACAATGCAGAAAATTCATTTAAGAAACTATGAAAAAATTGTAAGTAAGTAAGTAACAAATTCTTTCTTGAAGTCACCTCTTGGATACACAATACAGAAATTTCATTAAAGAAATTATGAAAAAATATGAAAAATTGTAAGTAAGTAGAGTCTTTTTGGTCTGTGTTTGTCTCTTTGGGCTGTTTGTGTCTCTTTGGGCTGTGTGTGTTTCTTTGGGTTTTGTGCGTCTCTTTGGGCTGTGTGTCAATACGTTTAAGCAATAAACATCTTTAAGCTTAACCCGTCTTTATTCTTTAGAATAGTTCTATTGTAAGCAAGTAACAAACTCTTCCTGAAGTCACCTCTTGGATACACAATGCAGAAACTTCATTTAAGAAACTATGAAAAAATTGTAAGTAAGTAAGTAACAAATTCTTTCTTGAAGTTACCTCTTGGATACAAACTCTTAATTGTTTTTCACGACTTAGATATACGATGTAGAAATTTAATTCAAGAAATTATGAAGAAATTCTCAGTAACAATTTCTTTCTTGAAGTCAACTCTTGGATACACAATACGGAAATTTCATTCAAGAAATTATGAAAATATTTGTAAGTAAGTAACAAACTCTTTTTTGATTTCACCTCTTAGATATACAGTACAGATACTTTCATTCAAGAAATTATGAAAAAATCGCAAGTAAGTAACTTTTTTTCTCTTTATCACAAACAATTTTCACTTAGCTACACGATATAGAAATTTAATTCAAGAAATTATGAGAAAATTCTCAGTAAGTAACAATTTCTTTCTTGAAGTCAACTCTTGGATACACAATATGGAAATTTCATTCAAGAATTTCATGACTTAGATACACGATGTAGAAATTTAATTCAAGAAATTATGAAAAAATTCTCAGTAAGTAACAATTTCTTACTTGAAGTCAACTCTTGGATACACAATACGGAAATTTCATTTAAGAAATTATGAAAAAATTGTAAGCAAGTAACAAACTCTTTCCTAAAGTCACCTCTTGGATACACAATGCAGAAACTTCATTTAAGAAACTATGAAAAAATTGTAAGTAAGTAACAAATTCTTTCTTGAAGTCACCTCTTGGATACACAATACAGAAATTTCATTAAAGAAATTATGAAAAAATTGTAAGTAAGTAGCAAATTCTTTCTTGAATTCACCTGCTGGATAAACGAAAAGACATTTCGTTCAAGAAATTATGACAAAATTCTAAGTAAGTAACAAACTCTTAATTGTTTTCACGACTTAGATATACGACGTAGAAATTTAATTCAAGAAATTATGAAGAAATTCTCAGTAAGTAACAATTTCTCTCTTGAAGTCAACTCTTGGATACACAATACGGAAATTTCATTCAAGAAATTATGAAAATATTTGTAAGTAAGCAACAAACTCTTTTTTTGATTTCACCTCTTGGATATACAGTAAAGATACTTCATTCAAGAAATTATGAAAAAATCGCAAGTAAGTAACTTTTTTTCTCTTTATCATTTCGTTCAAGAAATTATGACAAAATTCTAAGTAAGTAACAAACTCTTAATTGTGTTCACGACTTAGATATACGATGTAGAAATTTAATTCAAGAAATTATGAAGAAATTCTCAGTAAGTAACAATTTCTTTCTTGAAGTCAACTCTTGGATACACAATACGGAAATTTCATTCAAGAAATTATGAAAATATTTGTAAGTAAGTAACAAACTCTTTTTTGATTTTACCTCTTGGATATACAGTACAGATACTTCATTCAAGAAATTATGACAAAAATCGCAAGTAAGTAACTTTTTTTTCTCTTTATCACAAACAATTTTCACTTAGCTAAACGATATAGAAATTTAATTCAAGAAATTATGAGAAAATTCTCAGTAAGTAACAATTTCTTTCTTGAACTCAACTCTTGGATACACAATATGGAAATTTCATTCAAGAATTTCATTACTTAGATACACGATGTAGAAAATTAATTCAATAAATTATGAAAAAATTCTCAGTAAGTAACAATTTCTTTCTTGAAGTCAACTCTTGGATACACAATACGGAAATTTCATTTAAGAAATTATGAAAAAATTGTAAGCAAGTAACAAACTCTTTCCTGAAGTCACCTCTTGGATACACAATGCAGAAACTTCATTTAAGAAACTATGAAAAAATTGTAAGTAAGTAACAAATTCTTTCTTGAAGTCACCTCTTGGATACACAATACAGAAATTTCATTAAAGAAATTATGAAAAAATTGTAAGTAAGTAGCAAATTCTTTCTTGAATTCACCTGCTGGATAAACGAAAAGACATTTTGTTCAAGAAATTATGACAAAATTCTAAGTAAGTAACAAACTCTTAATTGTTTTCACGACTTAGATATACGACGTAGAAATTTAATTCAAGAAATTATGAAGGAATTCTCAGTAAGTAACAATTTCTTTCTTGAAGTCAACTCTTTGATACACAATACGGAAATTTCATTCAAGAAATTATGAAAATATTTGTAAGTAAGTAACAAACTCTTTTTTTTTATTTCACCTCTTGGATATACAGTACAGATACTTCATTCAAGAAATTATGAAAAAATCGCAAGTAGTAGTAACTTTTTTTCTCTTTATCACAAACAATTTTCACTTAGCTACACGATATAGAAATTTAATTCAAGAAATTATGAAAAAATTCTCAGTAAGTAACAATTTCTTTCTTGAAGTCAACTCTTGGATACACAATACGGAAATTTCATAACTTTTTTTTCTTTTTCTCTTTATCACAAACAATTTTCACTTAGCTACACGATGCAGAAATTTAATTCAAGAAATTATGAAAAAATTCCCAGTAAGTAACAATTTCTTTCTTGAAGTCTACTCTTGGATACACAATACGGAAATTTCATTCAAGAAATTATGAAAATATTTGTAAGTAAGTAACAAGCTCTTTATTGATTTCACCTCTTGAATATACAGTACAGATACTTCATTCAAGAAACGCGATTAAACACGTTTTCAAACTACATGCTATTTGCTTGCCTTTCCTTGGCACCTTTCCAAATGAGCGGGGATTCCCCACCGGTTCCTACACATTGCAAAAAAGTGAGCAGTACGAAAACTCCACGTTTTCAACCAGACTGGTTTTTTAGCTAAATCTTTGGAAACAGCCTCTATTTCTGACCGTTTAAGTTTTGATGTTAAAAAGATTGGATGGTAACTACGCCGCCTCTCACGCCTCTTTTTTTTCCGAAATCGTGCAGTCGAAATTTGACACGACACACTTGAAGTCAACTCTTGGATACACAGACAGAGTCATAGTTAGAGTCATAGTTAGAGGGATATCCAAAAAGTTGGGTTGATCTAGGTTCACTTAGAGTGGCGCGCCACTCTAGGTGAACCTAGATCAACACAACTTTTTGGATATCCCTCTCACTATGACTCTGTTTATGTGTCGTGTCAAATTTCGACTGCACGATTTCGGAAAAAAGAGGCGTGAGAGGCGGCGTAGTTTACCATCCAATCTTTTTAACATCAAAACTTAAACGGTCAGAAATAGAGGCTGTTTCAAAAGATTTAGCTAAAAAACAGTCTGGTTGAAAAACGTGGAGTTTTCGTACTGCTCACTTTTTGCAATGTGTAGGAACCGTGGGGAATCCCCGCTCATTTGGAAAGGTGCCAAGGAAAGGCAAGCAAATAGCATGTAGTTTCAAAACGTGTTTAATCGCGTTTCTTGAATGAAGTATCTGTACTGTATATTCAAGAGGTGAAATCAAATAAAGAGCTTGTTACTTACTTACAAATATTTTCATAATTTCTTGAATAAAATTTCCGTATTGTGTATCAAAGAGTAGACTTCAAGAAAGAAATTGTTACTTACTGGGAATTTTTTTCATAATTTCTTGAATTAAATTTCTACATCGTGTAGCTAAGTGAAAATTGTTTGTGATAAAGAGAAAAAGAAAAAAAAGTTATGAAATTTCCGTATTGTGTATCCAAGAGTTGACTTCAAGAAAGAAATTGTTACTTACTGAGAATTTTTTCATAATTTCTTGAATTAAATTTCTACATCGTGTAGCTAAGTGAAAATTGTTTGTGATAAAGAGAAAAAAAAGTTACTTACTTGCGATTTTTTCATAAATTCTTGAATAAAGTATCTGTACTGTATACCCAAGAGGTGAAATAAAAAAAGAGTTTGTTACTTACTTACAAATATTTTCATAATTTCTTGAATGAAATTTCCGTATTGTGTATCCAAGAGTTGACTTCAAAAGAAATTGTTACTCACTGAGAATTTCTTCATAATTTCTTGAATTAAATTTCTACGTCGTATATCTAAGTCGTGAAAACAATTAAGAGTTTGTTACTTACTTAGAATTTTGTCATAATTTCTTGAACGAAATGTCTTTTCGTTTATCCACAGGTGAATTCAAGAAAGAATTTGCTATTTACTTACAATTTTTTCATAATTTCTTTAATGAAATTTCTGTATTGTGTATCCAAGAGGTGACTTCAAGAAAGAATTTGTTACTTACTTACAATTTTTTCATAGTTTCTTAAATGAAGTTTCTGCATTGTGTATCCAAGAGGTGACTTCAGGAAAGAGTTTGTTACTTGCTTACAATTTTTTCATAATTTCTTAAATGAAATTTCCGTATTGTGTATCCAAGAGTTGACTTCAAGAAAGAAATTGTTACTTACTGAGAATTTTTTCATAATTCTTGAATTAAATTTCTACATCGTGTATCTAAGTAATGAAATTCTTGAATGAAATTTCCATATTGTGTATCCAAGAGTTGAGTTCAAGAAAGAAATTGCTACTTACTGAGAATTTTCTCATAATTTCTTGAATTAAATTTCTAAATCGTGTAGCTAAGTGAAAATTGCTTGTGATAAAGAGAAAAAAAAGTTACTTACTTGCGATTTTTTCATAATTTCTTGAATGAAGTATCTGTACTGTATATCCAAGAGGTGAAATCAAAAAAGAGTTTGTTACTTACTTACAAATATTTTCATAATTTCTTGAATGAAATTTCCGTATTGTGTATCCAAGAGTTGACTTCAAGAAAGAAATTGTTACTTACTGAGAATTTCTTCATAATTTCTTGAATTAAATTTCTACATCGTATATCTAAGTTGTGAAAACAATTAAGAGTTGTTTACTTACTTAGAATTTTGTCATAATTTCTTGAACGAAATGATAAAGAGGAAATAAAAGTTACTTACTTGCGATTTTTCATAATTTCTTGAATGAAGTATCTGTACTGTATATCCAAGAGGTGAAATCAAAAAAAAGAGTTTGTTACTTACTTACAAATATTTTCATAATTTCTTGAATGAAATTTCCGTATTTTGTATCCAAGAGTTGACTTCAAGAGAGAAATTGTTACTTACTGAGAATTTCTTCATAATTTCTTGAATTAAATTTCTACGTCGTATATCTAAGTCGTGAAAACAATTAAGAGTTTGTTACTCACTTAGAATTTTGTCATAATTTCTTGAACGAAATGTCTTTTTGTTTATCCAGCAGGTGAATTCAAGAAAGAATTTGCTACTTACTTACAATTTATTCATAATTTCTTTAATGAAATTTCTGTATTGTGTATCCAAGAGGTGACTTCAAGAAAGAATTTGTTACTTACTTACAATTTTTTCATAGTTTCTTAAATGAAGTTTCTGCATTGTGTATCCAAGAGGTGACTTCAGGTAAGAGTTTGTTACTTGCTTACAATTTTTTCATAATTTCTTAAATGAAATTTCCGCATTGTGTATCCGAGAGTTGAATTCAAGAAAGAAATTGTTACTTACTGAGAATTTTCTCATAATTTCTTGAATTAAATTTCTATATCGTGTAGCTAAGTGAAAATTGTTTGTGATAAAGAGAAAAAAAAGTTACTTACTTGCGATTTTTTCATAATTTCTTGAATGAAGTATCTGTACTGTATATCCAAGAGGTGAAATCAAAAAAGAGTTTGTTACTTACTTACAAATATTTTCATAATTTCTTGAATGAAATTTCCGTATTGTGTATCCAAGAGTTGACTTCAAGAAAGAAATTGTTACTTACTGAGAATTTCTTCATAATTTCTTGAATTAAATTTCTACATCGTATATCTAAGTCGTGAAAACAATTAAGAGTTTGTATCCAAGAGGTGACTTCAAGCAAGAATTTGTTACTTACTTACTTACAATTTTTTCATAGTTTCTTAAATGAAGTTTCTGCATTGTGTATCCAAGAGGTGACTTCAGGAAAGAGTTTGTTACTTGCTTACAATAGAACTAATCTAAAGAATAAAGACGCGTTAAGCTTAAAGATATTTATTGCTTAAACATATTGACACACAGCCTAAAGAGACACACAAAGCCCAAAGAAACACACACAGCCCAAAGAGACACAAACAGCCCAAAGAGACAAACACAGACCAAAAAGACTCTACTTACTTACAATTTTTTCATAATTTCTTTAATGAAATTTCTGTATTGTGTATCCAAGAGGTGACTTCAAGAAAGAATTTGTTACTTACTTAATTACAATTTTTTCATAGTTTCTTAAATGAATTTTCTGCATTGTGTATCCAAGAGGTGACTTTAGGAAAGAGTTTGTTACTTGCTTACAATATAACTATTCTAAAGAATAAAGACGGGTTAAGCTTAAAGATATTTATTGCTTAAACGTATTGACACACAGCCCAAAGAGACACACAAAGCCCAAAGAAACACACACAGCCCAAAGAGACACAAACAGCCCAAAGAGACAAAACACAGACCAAAAAGACTCAAACAGCCCAAAGAGACACACAAACAGACCAAAAAAAGACTCAAACAGCCCAAAGAGACACACAGCCCAAAGAGACACACACAGCCTCAAGAGACACAAACAGCTCAAAGAGATACAGACAGCCCAAAGAGAAACACAACCCAAAGAGACAAAACACAGACCTAAAAGACTCAAACAGCTCAAAGAGACACATACAGACCAAAAAGACTCAGACACCCCAAAAAAGCTCAAAGAGACACACATGGCTCCTAAGAGACACAAACAGCCAAAAGAAACACACAAAGAGCAAAATGACTCAAACACCCCAAAGAGACACACATAGCCCAAAGAAACACAAACAGCCCCAAAGAGACACACACGGGCTAAAGAGACACACACAGCCCGAATAGACACACAAAGCCCAAAGAGACCCATACAGACCAAAAAGATTCAAACACCCCAAAGAGACACACATAGCCCAAAGAGACACACATGACTCCTAAGAGACACAAACAGTCAAAAGAAACAAACACAGACCAAAATGACTCAAACAGCCCAAAGAGACACACATAGCCCAAAGAAACACAAACAGCCCAAAGAGACACAAACAGCCCAAAGAGACAAACACAGCCCAAAAAAGACTCAAACAGCCCAAAGAGACACAAACAGATCAAAAAGACTCAAACAGTCCAACGAGACACACATCCCAAAGAGACGCACAAAGCCCAAAGAAACACACACAGCCCAAAGAGGCACAAATAGCCCAAAGAGACAAACACAGACCAAAAAGACTCAAACAGCCCAAAGAGACACACAAACAGACCAAAAAGACTCAAACAGCCCAAAGAGAAACACAGCAGCCTCAAGAGACACAAACAGCTCAAAGAGACACAGACAGCCCAAAGAGAAAACACAACCCAAAGAGACAAACACAGACCTAAAAAGACTCAAACAGCCCAAAGAGACACATACAGACCAAAAAGACTCAGACACTCCAAAAAGACACACAGTCCAACGAGACACACACACAGCCTAAAGAGACACACTCATCACAAAGAGACACCTACAGCCCAAAAAGACACATACAGTTCAAAGAGACGTACACGGCCCAAAGAGACGCACACATCCAACAGAGAGACACAAAGCCCAAAACGACACAAACAGCCAAAAGAGGCACACACACACCATAAAGATTCAAACTGCCCAAAGAGACACACAGCCTAAAGAGACACACATAGCCCAAAGAGACACACACAGGCTAAAGAGACATACACACAGTCCGAAGAGACACACAAAGTCCAAAGAGACACACACACACAGCCCAAAGAGACAAAAACGCCCATACAGACACATACATACCAAAAGGATTCAAACACCCCAAAGAGACTCACATTGCCCAAAGAGACACACATGGCCTCTAAGAGACACAAACAGCCAAAAGAAACACACACAGACCAAAATGACTCAAACATCCCAAGAGAAACATACAGCTCAAAGAGATGCACGCGGCCCAAAGAGACACACACATCCAACAGGGACACACAAAGCCCAAAACGACATAAAAAGCCAAAAAGCCCAAAACGACACAAACAGCCAAAAGAGGCACACACAAGACCATGAAGATTCAAACTGCCCAAAGAGACACACAGCCTAAAGAGACACACACAGCCCAAAGAGACACACACAGGCTAAAGAGACATACACACAGTCCGAAGAGACACACAAAGCCCAAAGAGACACACACACACATCCCAAAGAGACAAAAAACGCCCATACAGACACATACAAACCAAAAAGATTCAAAAACCCCAAAGAGACACACATGGCCTCTAAGAGACACAAACAGCCAAAAGAAACACACACAGACCAAAATGACTCAAACATCCCAAGAGACACACACAGCTCAAAGAGATGCACGCGGCCAAAGAGACGCACACACACATCCCAAAGAGACAAAAAAAGCCCATACAGACACATACAAACCAAAAAGATTCAAAAACCCCAAAGAGACACACATGGCCTCTAAGAGACACAAACAGCCAAAAGAAACACACACAGACCAAAATGACTCAAACATCCCAAGAGACACATACAGCTCAAAGAGATGCACGCGGCCAAAGAGACGCACACATCCAACTGAGACACAAAAAGCCCAAAACGACACAAAAAGCCAAAAGAGACACACACAGATCAAAAAGATTCAAACTACCCAAAGAGACACACAGCCTAAAGAGACACACACAGCCCAAAGAGACACACACACACACACACAGGCTAAAGAGACACACACAGCCCGAAGAGACACACAAAGCCCAAAGAGACACACACACAGCCCAAAGAGACACAAACAACCCAAAGAGACAAACACAGACCAAAAAGACTCAAACAGCCCAAAGAGACACACAAACAGACCAAAAAGACTCAAACAGCTCAAAGAGACACACAGTCCAAAGAGGCACACATGGCCTCTAAGAGACACAAACAGCCAAAAGAAACACACACAGACCAAAATGACTCAAACATCCCAAGAGACACATACAGCTCAAAGAGATGCACGCGGCCAAAGAGACGCACACATCCAACTGAGACACAAAAAGCCCAAAACGACACAAAAAGCCAAAAGAGACACACACAGATCAAAAAGATTCAAACTACCCAAAGAGACACACAGCCTAAAGAGACACACACAGCCCAAAGAGACACACACACACACAGGCTAAAGAGACACACACAGCCCGAAGAGACACACAAATCCCAAAGAGACACACACACAGCCCAAAGAGACACAAACAACCCAAAGAGACAAACACAGACCAAAAAGACTCAAACAGCCCAAAGAGACACACAAACAGACCAAAAAGACTCAAACAGCTCAAAGAGACACACAGTCCAAAGAGGCACACACAGCCTCAAGAGACACAAACAGCTCAAAGAGACACAGACAGGCCCCTCATGCAAACAATTCTGAGTGTAGTCTACTATTCCTTAATTAGCAGCATCGTACATTTTGTTTAAATACTTATTTTTTCATTTTCCAGATTCAAGATTCAGATCAAGGGAACGTTAGATCCTATTTTAAATTGACAATACTTTTCAAACGTTACTTGTGTATTATACAGACCACATCGGAGAGGTAAAGCTAGGTCAAGTAACAAATTACCTGAGTTAATAACCCCTTCGGGGTTACCTTAACTGTTAATCAGTTTAATCCTTTCTTTCTCCACCGTCATACAATCCAATCACTAATTAGAATCATTCACATTCCTATTATTCAAAACACTAATTAATATCGTTCATTGTCTACGTAAATTAAGTTATAGACAATACTGGTTGAGAAAAAACTGGAATAGTGACAACAACAAAAAAATAATTGATATATAATCTGGTAAATTGCGTCAGAAAAACTTGTCCTTCATAACACGTTATGCAAGGTCCAGAATAACACAGAAAGGAACATAAAGTCGTAGAAGTATAAGGCCATGTAAGAGGATACTCACTCTCTTTGAAAAGGTGTATACAAGGTCCAGAATAACACAGAAAGGAACATAAAGTCGTAGAAGTAGTACCTTGATTACTACTAATGGGCTGGTCTTTAAATTCGGGATAAGCTGCTTACAAAGATGTCTGGCAGATTTTAAAGCAATTAATTTATGACTTTTTTTTTAATTGATTTTTTTCTGGATTCTTTCTTGTTCGTATTCTAGAGAATCAAAAAACCAATTTAATCTATGTCACTTCAAAATGGAAACGACGTAATCGGCTAACGGTTTAGTTGCAAATCATGTAAGTTAAAAAGTACACCTCAAATTGGACTAGGGCTGCCAAGAAAAAGAAAACTTATATAACATTCAATAGGCTAATTAGTTTAAAAAATACCATTTTTTTAATAGTCTTCAGCTCAGGTAAATCATTTGAATTTAATATTAAAAAGAAAAACATGTAGTCATAATTAAAAAGGTCGCACTTAAAAGGCTTTACTCGTCCTCGTCCACATCCGAATTTAAAGCATCGACTAGTGTCGAATTCTGACTCAAGGGATCCACCTGTTTCCATTTCTTGGTAGCCCGAGTCAAATCGCCGGGGATCACTCTGTCATGGACTCCACTTGACGACCTGAGGACAAGTTGCTTTGTTTTCATAAGGGCCGAAACAGTCGAGATATTTAGCTTATTCCGATTTTTGGTTTTTATGACGGACAAAATCGAGAACTGTCTCTCTGCTCCAGCACTTGAATGGGGCAAGCTGCAGAGAGTCAGAAAGAACTTTGGCAAGTATGGAAACAGTTCATTTCCAGCAGCGTCTTTAAAAAGGGACAAAGTTTTGCAAAATTTGCACGGATTTTCGAGGTCCAACTGTGAAACGTGACGGAGAATAGTTTTCCTCCGTGATCGTTTTCCTCTGTTTAGTTAACGCAAACTCAAGTTTGCGTTAAGTAAACTTACTCATAACGCAAGTTTATCGGATCAACCTGTTTTGCCCCCCCCCCCTAATTTTTTTTCGGATCAACCTATTTTGCCCCCCCCCCCCCTCCTCTCCTAAAAAAAATCCTGGATCCGCCCCTGTGCAGACTGAAACCGTATGTCATCTCATTCAGAAGAAAAGAAGCACTCAAGTTCACGGCATTCACCTAACATAGTGGTCAGCAGCCATTTTAGTAAGAGACTCAAATATAAACAATGGGACGATTATTTAAAATCTGACAACAATAAATTTTTATTAATGTATCAAACCTATATCACAGATTTAGACCTTAACTCAATTACGAGTGCCCCACCTGCATGTGAAGCTTGATTCAGAATAGTTTCAAGACCTTGGAAATGACAAAGGCAAAGGAAATCTGAAAAATATAAATCACGGAACAAATCGTAAATGTGGTGTCATGACAACGAGTTCACGAGGGCCAAGTACCGACCAAGAAAAGTTAGGCCCCATTTGTAAAAGCCCAGAATTTGGCCGAAGCAAGGGGGAGAAGGCAATTTTGTACTATATTTGCGTGGTCCGAAGGCCTGAGTAAGCTATGGTAAGCGACAAATACCTGGCCGTTTCATCTGATTCGTACTTACCGCAGGATTGAACAAAACTTATGTCCACGGGGATCTCTTTTTGTTTTCTTTCGAGGCGGGATATATATTAATAAACTTTTTTTTTCGCTACGGCTGGTAAGATATAAACAAGACCAAGACAGTACAATATTTTGTGTATTTTTAGTTTCTTGGAGTCAATGTGGCAAAAGCTTATTATTTACTGCCCTTCATGGGTACCGGCAGGGGGGCATGCCTCCCTGGAAATTTGGGACTACAAAGTAATTATAAGGAAACCAAAGGAAAGAGAGCATATGAAAAGGAAAAACATGTAAAAAATATGTGTTGCCCCATTGTTGGCTGCCTGCCAATAGATTTTGACCCTTAATAAGGAAAATATAAGTTCTAACTTGAGACTGAATGACCCCTTCCAGTTTTCCAGAAACATTTTCCTATACGATTTGGTTGGAGCAAAAAAAAAAATCCAATTCTTCAAAGTAATGAATGGTAAGTAAATAACGATCCTTGTCAATAACAAAAGTGTAAGAGCCTAACTATTAATAACATTCAATAAAAGAATCAGCTTTTCATGGTGATCCTAAATATATATTTGTTTATTAGTAATTAGTGCAGTCATTAGTACACAAGGAAGTTCGTATAATTATAGAAAACGGAAGGAAAACAACTTAATAAGCGGCAATTTCGGTAAAAAATATGCCGTCAACTTTTGATTGCATTGCAAGAGTACCCATGAGCTGACATATGAAGCCACTATAATCAGAAATATTTCTCCTGGACGAAATGCTGCTGGAATTTCTGTTATTATCCCGCAGAACGGATACGTTTTTTGTGTTATATTATTATCATTTTTTTTCCAGGAGCGGTTGTATTTATCTAGTTGTTACTTTAAAAAGATTTAATTTTTTACAGTTATGAAGTATAAAGGTGTCAAATATACTGGTTTTGGTACTCAAGATTAAATTTAAAATATTGAATTACAAATTTTATTTGATTTTCTTAATCTTAGTTTTAATGTTTTACTTTGAACAAACAATTTTGATGATGCTTTACTTTTTATAAACACTGAGTCTAAGGGCATTAAATATTTTGGTGTTTGATAACCTAGTTCGAAACTGTCGATATTAGTAGAATAGGAAGTACTATTTTGCTTGCGCCCCCGTACCAAACAGGTTTTTCCGGTAGGTAAACATGTCATTACACTCTTTGCCAAGAGGAACGAGTATAACTTGATTGGTGATTAGGATTTAAATAAAAGGAATAGTTTTCTTTACAATTCATATTAGTAAAAGAATTGAATTCAAAGAGAATAGTTTTTATTTGCAAGGATATTAGTGGAGAAAAAAAAAATGAGTGGTGCATTTACATTATTGGAGATTAATGATGGAACCGACAGCAGCAGCAGCAACGATATACGAGTACCCAATGTGGCTGTGGAAATAACTGCTGGCTGTAGACTATGTCTTGAATGGGACATTATGTATGCGAGATACGTGATATCATTAAGCAAATTTAAGCAGGAGGAGCAGCTGTGTTTTGCTGGAAAAGTAAATATTCTCCATATAAATAAACTTCGGTCAGCATTAGATGTCCTATCGAAATATATTGATGAGAACAAAATGCATCAGTGAATATTATTATTATTGTAATTATGTTCAATAAAACTGTTTCTAAATCAATGGTATTTTTTTTCTTTTTCTATAGTAGACATGTGTATATTTTCTAGAGTACAAAAATGAGATTCTGTTTAGTCTGAGGTTGGTTGTGAGAGAGTTAGGACTCTAAAAAATGGATAGATTCGAGAAAGATCGAATCATGAGGAATCTAGTTCTTATGGAAAAACGTTTGATTCTAGATGATGATTTTCTAGAGTTGTCTATTCAAAGGAAGATATTTTCTCTCGGGAATGCTTATCGATATAATGAAAACTGATTCTCCATCATTAGACTATTGTATGAAGCTTCTACATCGTGGTCCAAATGCATTTACACAATTTATTGATATATTGATCACGACACGACAAAATGATATTGTGGATATGCTTTTAAACATTAGTTTTTAGAAATTTAGGACTTTTTTTTCATAAGAAAGATGGTGCTCAAGGATGATTTACTCCTCTCTCTCTCTCTATCTCAGACAATTTTTTGATGTTGCTAGCTCAGTTTCATTGTGGCAGTGAGAGCGTTAACACATGACAAAATGTTCCATACATGTCCGTTATGTATGTACACACAGGGCAGCTGGTCATCATGTGAGAATTGCACAATGATTGAGGAGTATGATGAAAAGTGTAGATTATGCAACCCGTGTAAATTGCATAGAGGATATGCTCTACAAATTAAAGGTTGTAATTCCTGTCTTGAAGAGGTGTGTGACTCTCATCCTAGAGGCCACCTATGCTCCAATTGTCATTATGAAAAATGTAAGCAGTGGGAGAGTACATATCCCGGTATGATTGGAAAGAATCCTAACCGTGATTTTAGTTTATTGCTACGAGATTGGTATCGTCGTGGTTTTAGATTGTTCTGGGAGGAGGAACCAGGTCAACGATTCAACTGTTGGAACAACAAGAGAATATGCTTTCTACGTCATTGTTGTGAAGACACTGGGTGTTTTGATTATAAACCCACTGATTTTTATTTGGCTGTGACGGAATGTGATTCGACACTTGAGGACACTGTTTGTGAAATTGCTTCAAATAGGCAAATTGAAACATGTGAATTCTATAGAATGAATGCGAATAGTATCATTGACTATACAAAGAGATATGACAAGAGTGAAGTCACACTCTACTGTAGAAAATGTGACCCTGACATTGCAGTACATCAGAATCAGTACACTGTGAATTCAAATAATCTACCAGCACTAGTTGTTGTCGACAAATACCTAGTAGTGGATGAAATCTAAAGAGTAGAAAAGTCGTTTTATCATGTATATAATTTTTTTTATTAATAAACAATTTCACATACATCTTTAGAACGTTTTATTCTTAGGGCACTAAAATCAATATTAAATACAGTTGTAAGTATATTCTCCACTAGAAAGTCGTTCAATTGAGGTAGGTCAACGTAGATGTTGAGAAATTGTTTGTAGGTGTAGCCACGACATCTGAACATGAAAAAGAGTAGTGCATGAAAGCCACATGTCTTAGTTGTTAAATCCTGTACTCTTCGTTGATTTTGAATAATGGTTTTCCCACTGCTTTCAATAAAGTTGCTGATGTATGGAGCGTAGAATTTATACGATAGGCCAAGAGGATCAAAAAAATTCAATATTCCTCGCTGTTTGAAAGAAGCATAGCCAATGGCCGGTCTTCAAAGTCGACGGACTGCTATTAACAATGATTAGGGTATTGTTAACACTTGGAATTTTTTCAATGAAGTCCGAGGGTATGCAATAGGACTTGTACTGGGACATGTATGGATCCATACTAAATACATTGATTATTTGATTTGTGTTCATGGTGCAAGGTCTAGTAGAACACTGCCGTCGGGTGTGATTTCCCAATAGGTTTCAAATTGACTCAGTGATATTAGCGTGATACTCTCAGTCAGAGCATCGGAAAATGTACACTCTAAACGTACATTCCCAGTTCGTACTATGCTCATATCCTGTGTGCCTGACAAGTCCAAAACAATAGCCCCATGATTTTTTGAAAACATTGAATCGGTTATTCCATTTTCAAATAGTTGAGAGTCATGATCTAGGGATTGCATGGTCAACTCGTACAGAGTTCTATAGGATTTTTTGTCAAATGATAGAGTGTACAGTGGAATACCATTCACTTTGCACACAAGACTAGATAGACCGAAAAAATTAAAATCATGGGAGATTCAGTCCAGGATCCAACGGCACTGCCACTCTTCACAAAGGCCAAAGCCAATTTTGAAGGGATTTCTCCATTGATAAACGATGAATCGCTATAGCTACGAGAACCGGTGGCAATGTGACGTTGATTGGTGATTGTATGGGGGACAAGAAGTTTAATGTTGTTACCATTGGCTCTTAGCTTTTCCACTGCCAATGCAACAGAGCTCATAACTTGTTGTTTTCGAACGTGGAGAATTGCCGATGTGATAATAACATTTGCATCGGGTGCTGCAGGAAGTGTTTTTTCTCAAAATGAAATTCGATGGGGCCATCTGCAACTTTATGTCGATCTTGACATTGGGGGGTAGCCATTGGGATATATTGAATATCTCATGATTTCATTTTCCAACTAGATGATACTCCTGGGTCACTGCTGTAGTCAACTCACCGTCAGTATCAACACCTGTTCGATATTCATAGCCCAATGATTGTCCTCTCATCTCCTTGTACGCCTTTGGCGTCATCATCATAAATTGTATGTAGCTTGCATAGTTGGATAAATTATTGCTAGTGCTCACTAATGTCCCATTAATAAATACATTAATTTGTTTGAATAGGTTGTGTAGAATACAGTTTTCATAGGAGAGACCATCGCCGGCATTTGGAGTTGTATTATCTGACTTTTTCTTCACCACAACATTTAGATCAATAAATGTTGACGACAAATCAATGAAATAGTCTTCATTGGAAAATATTTGAAAGTGTATATTTTCCGAGAGGGTTGTTGAGGGTGAAATTGTTCATAGTAGCCATACTTGACACTGACATCAACATTTTCAGCATTGAATAGATTCAATGTGGAAGTGATTGATGGATATGATTCCTTGTGGGGGAGATAAGTCATCTTAAGAGAAGAAATCCTTCTTTGATCTAACAATCTTTTTCTTTTTCTTCTTCTTCTGCTTATTGGTCTTTGTTGTTTTATTTCTCAAAGTCCTTGTTGATGTCCTTTGCTTCCTGCCTGGGTGGAGACTGATGAGTGAATGACGCGAACGCATCCTTTTCAATCCCTCCCCATTTTGTCGAGATTTTAATTGTTCGCCAACGGCTCTTGCTGAAGATCTAATATTTTCTTTAACACTCTCCTTGAAATTCTTGCCCGACCCCCAGTAAAAGGTAAAAAGGGTAAAGGATGCGGCACTAGACCCTTAAGGTCCAAACCGGCGGTGCTGATCTCCGTTTCGTGGCCCTTCAGCCAGGAAGTGCAATGGGGGGCTGGGGCCAGCCAACCTATGCTTTCGCAAACCCTTCCGACCCCCAGTCCTGTAGTGTGGAGGCTGCAAAATTTGATGCAGCAGGTACAAGATATTTTCTGGCAAGGGGTAGTGCAGAACGAAATAGCTTAGCAAACCAGCTACCAAGACCATAGCCAGACATTGTAGTACGCCCCTTGTAGTAGTCCAATCCATTGCCTATTTGACGTGGACTCAAAGCACCAACATAACAGTCAATATCGGGACAGACAAATGGAATTCTTCTATTGTTCATTTTTTAGGTGATTGTACCGTCTTTGTCGTTGACAATAGGTCGAAAATGACATGTAATCACTGCTAGGCCTTTTGAAATTGCTATTGGATCACCTAATTCAGTTCTTAGTGTTAACTGACAGAGTTCCAAATAGGAAGTGTTTACGGGAATATACTGAAGATGCTTTATATTGTAGTGGTGAACATGTTCTTGATTGGTTTTTCGTTCAAGAACTCGTAGGAGGGGAACATTTGAATTACCAACCCGAGATGTTTCCACAAATGAAGCGTAGAGAAATATACAAGTGTCCGTGGAGAAGCTGGGTGCATAGTCTGCATAGATAACATGGTCACTACCACTGAAATTTTCCGTCTTAATAATACGTTTTTTAAAAACCAAGAACCTCACGTAAATTCTCATTGAGGAAAATTCTTTCATTCTCAAATGGATTGGTAATATAAATTCTCCTTTGTTCCGTCGAGTAATTGAAAGTGAAACCACCTTTTTTTCGACTTGCAATTTTTTGTTGATAACTCGACACAGTTCATGCATGTTATTGTATTCCCTGTAGGGGATGTTAGCAATAGGGTACTGATTAGAGTCAAAAGTTGCCATTGCACCTTCATCACCGAATTCAAACGGTCGTATTTTTATTTCATATTTACGATCCTTTCTCAGGATGTCATAGGTATTTTTGAGAATACAGTCGACAAGAGCCACTTCATATGCACCGTCAAATTTGATGGCGGGGGAGAGTTTTGTCCAAAAATCACTTGTCCTATTCAAGTCATTGTAGAGAGGATCGGAAACGTTGGACATGAAAGTTACATAGAAATCATTGGGCATTGTCAATATCTTCAACACCAATCCAAGAATCAAAATCAGAGTTGTATCCTAGCCAGCGAACAAGTAACTGTTTCTTACCCCGCGAGCACGTGTCTTTAATATCTTTTCAATTTGATAGATTTCACTAGCATTTTTAACTTTTTGCAATTCATAGTCATAAAAGCCGCCGAGAATCTCTTCATCTTTGGTATCACGCAGGCGATAAGTTATGGGTTTAGTGTCTAGGATTTTTGCCACTTTAAAAAGTTCAGTGGACCACAAGTAATTCCCCTTTTCAAAAACATTAGTTGTTCTATTAATTCGAACAGTATCACCAACCTTGAATTTATTTTTCTTCTTCTTCTTGGCCTTTGATTCATTGGAATATTGTTTAAGAAAGGTGTCAATTGTATTATGATCCGAATGATGAACTTCCGTTGGTGTAGAGTTGGACAATGATCGATGAGGTCGTTGATTATAAATCAACATGATTTTGTCTAGATCATGAATAAAAGCCGGCGTATTTTTCAATGTACAATATCTTGAAATTAAAAGTCGAATAGTTCTTATCAATCGTTCGGCCAATGCAGCCTTTATAGGACTGTGACTATGATAGAGCAGTGTACTATATTTCTCTAGTACTTTTGCAACATGAGGATTAACAAATTCACTACCACGATCCGTTTGAATTTTTTTATATGAATCCTTTTCGAGAATACTTTCAATGGCCTGAGCAACTTCAACACCTCTCTTTGATCGCAATGGAATTGCATATGCATAGCGACTAAAAACACTGATTGCAAGTAGAATGTACTTTTACGGTGTATTGTGACGTCTTTGAAGCTCATCTAGAGTCAGGAGATCTGCTTGCATTATATCCAATGGGTAAAAGGCTTTAGTTTTTCGATATTGATTGGCACGAAGTCTATGATTTCTATGCAGAGTGTAACTTGGTTCATTTTGTAGATAGTCTTGTACTCTTTTAGTGCGAACACCCGTGACTTTGGAAAGAGTTGTGGGGGAACTTAAACTCCCCGCCTCGCCAATATTTTCATAAACATCTTTCAGAGCTTCAGCCATTTCGAACGTAAACACGTTGTGTAACGTCCGCTACCCTTTTGTATACTGGCTGCTGCTGCTGGTGGCGGAGACGTTGACTTGATACGTCTTCGCTTTTGTCTAGCTATCAGTGGTGTGCTAGTATTTTCCAAAATTGATTTAAAATCTTCTTCTTCTTCAAGTTCATCTTTTAATGTTGATGATGATGATGCACGTTCATTTAATTTTTTTAGAATTTGTCTATTGCCAATAAGACTTTTGGGGAAGTTTAATGTATTTAGAAAGTTGTATAGACGAGTGTCAAATGATAATAGTCCTTTACGATTTGTAACCATGTCATAAATTAAATCAAGCAGATTATAGCCTTTGCCCTGAATTATAATCCTTTCCCCATTGCTCTCAACTTGAATTTGACCACTTTCCAAGAGATAGATTAGGAGTCGTTTACTTTGTTCACGATATGAGTGGGGCATTAGATTTCCAATTTTCAATACAATTGAATCCAATTTCTCCTTCTTTAATTGTGTTCCAACAGCAGCAGGAGACTCTTGAGGAGATGATTCTTTTTTGGGATCAGCAGCAGTGGGCTTTGATCGATAGTGTTTGTCCACTCGGCGAAGTGCATCTTGAAGTAAAATCAGTTTTTTTTTATCATCATCAATAGTTTCATTGTCGAGGAATTTACTCAGATTGTCCTCAAAGTGTTCGACGGGTGAGAGAGCGAGTTCTATTGGAGTCAATTTATAGGGTTTTGACATCTAGAGAAAACTGTTTACAAGTCCTGCAATTATTGGCAGTAAAAGTGTGAAAAAGCTACCGCCCGCCTGAAGAAGTCGTTTCCTTTTAAAATTCTTTCCTTTCTTTTTAGAGGCCAATGTACGTACAATGGAACGATGTTGCTTTGCCTGTTGCTTAACTACTTCTGGTAGTTGAACATTACCCTCGGTCAAATTTAAACAAAGTTCAGATATTAGATTAATGAAATCATTGTCAATACCATGTTTGAGTATTGCTTTTCTAAGCTGAGGTGTTGAAGTGCTTAGAACTGAAAACAAGTGTCTATTTTCATGTAGTTTCTTCAGTGTCATGATAGCGACTAATAGGTCTTTTTAGTGTTCACCGGGAGATATACTGTAATTTCATTGTCGAAAATATCTGTGACTACACGCAGATCCTCGGGTGTATTTTGATTAAGATCCAGCAGGATATAACCGTGGGGTTTATTAGTTGCCTGATTGTATGCTGAGAGTAGAAATTTAGGGGCACCTGGATAGATTTGTTTATTGAGGGTTATTAGCGAGCTAGAATCACGAACAACTCTGTAGATGATATAGTAGGTACAGTTCAAAGCAAGTGTTCGCATACATTTGCTCTGATGAAAGAGATTGTGTAGAACCAGAGTAACGGAAATCTGTTCATGATGAGAGCGAACAGTGAACAATTGCAACATTTGCTGGGACCATTGTTCAACGGATTCAGCCAGATCGTCAATGATCAGCCAAGAGTTTGGTTCAATAATGTTGAAAACATCAAGTCCCTGTATGAACTGTATCTGCATCGATCCCATGGTGGTGGCAGCAATTGCTTTTATTTTATTGTATGACTCCTGCCAAATACTATAGCAATAGTAGATTTTTTTCGGCTTTTCCGCAAACATTTTATCACAATTTTTAATTATTTTAGTTAAGAGTGTTGTTTTGCCCGACATTGAGGGCCCACACAGAAACGATCTGAACGGTGTTTTAAATTGATACATGTTCCTTTCAACAGTTCACCTGGACAACTAACTGTAGACTCTAATTGTCTAATGACTAAATAATTTTTTTTTTTCCCTACTACTACTCTGTTCTTCAAGAAGAAAAAGACAAAGACGAATAAAGAATCATATTTTTTTCTTTTATTATATGCACATAAAAAAGTAACAATACATTGAAAAAAAAAATACACTTTTTTTAAATTATTCATAATAAAAAATACAACAACAACAACAACATTTACATAGGTATACACACAGAGAAAAAAACACACTTTTTTTTTTATTTATAGAGAGAAAAAAAACATTAAATTAGAGAGAGCACTTGAAAAAATACACTTTTTTTTTAAATTTATTTATAATAAAAAAAATACAACAGCAACATTTACATAGGTACAGAGAGAGAGAAAAAACACATTTTTTTTTACAGAGAAAAAAATATTAAATTAGAGATGACACTTGAAAAAAAAATCTGCTCCAAGTCCAAAAAAAAAAGATAACTTTGGTGACGGTGCGCCCCCCCCGCTCTGGCGGCGGCCGCCCCCCCCCCCGGGCCGCGAGCCCCCCCCCCCCCCCCCCCCCCCCCACCCGAGCCCCCCCCAAAAAGGTTTTTAGGAAATCATTTAAAGGACTTTATTTAAACCGAGACTATCCCGTGGGCAATACATTCGGTCCGGTCTGAAGTTAAATAGTGACCAAGGGGGAGGGTGGTCACACCATCTTGACAAACATAGACCTTGTCGGAAATGGTACTCATGGCTATTTTCTCTACATTTACAGTTAGTTCCTGTAGTTCAATAAACGAATTGCCAACAATTTGGCTCGTGGAATTGCATTTTGAACAATACAATTCCTATAAATGTCCATATTGAAATTCTTGTCCACATAGCGCGTGGGTACTCCTTTGCAACGTTTCTTGATTTCCTCGTCGTGTGTCTGTATAAAGTACACCTTCGGACCTACAAACATACCACGGGAAATCAAGTCGCTACCCGTTTCAGATTTTAAAAATAAAAGTTGATTGGGCGCCCGAGGTTTTACTAGCTCAGGGTAAAGACCAACACTCTAATTGGTGTAGTCCATCCGTGAACTGATAATTTCACCGTGCGCCAAATCATCAATTAGATTTGATGTTTTTACTTTGAGCAGTAGAGAATCCGTGTCACCGTAGCAGACCTCTACTTGCCCCTTTTCCGGCCACTGTACCCTAGCCACATTGTAGTAGAACTCCAACATGAGCTTTTTTGAGATCTCCAAGATAGCACTGCCTGCAGCAATATTTTTATTCAGGACAATGCGTCTTTTTTTCCTATTCAAAAGTACCATGTCCGGGCCAATGATTGTAAAGGAAGTGTAATTGGGATCGGCAATATTTCGAGCACATTGTTCTGGATTGGTCACAACGTCGCAACGATTCCTATTACGAACACTCTCACACATTTTGCCGAAAGCCGAATTCAAAATGAGTTTATAAATTTCTTTTTCAGCTTTCGTCTTTGCTGCAGAACGTTTGCCGACAAAAGTGTCAACAAATGTTTTCAAATAGGGTTTTTGACTAAACTCGAGTGCTCGGTGAACCTTTGTGACGTTGAAACCATTGTTACACATCCATTTTAATGCTACATGATGTACAACTATGTTTTTTTTCGGCAGAAGGTCAGCAATAAGTTTTTGTTTTGAAGGCGCCCAATGCAATCCGTCCACCTCGACTAAACGCCTATTGCGAGGACTCAAAGAGTCCTTAGTCACAGGTCTATTGATGCATGGGAAAACAAAATCCTTTACTGAATCGTGAAGCTCGACTGGTATCTCTCCATCAATTTCAAAAAACCATCCAACCGGTCCATTCTCCTCAACACCACTGTCAATGTTGGGGAAATGGGGAGCTTGAGGGTCATTGAGCCATTTATAGTCGCCGCAAGGTAGTGCATAATGGCACATGGCCGAGGGGTAGAGAGAATTCATATCGAGGAAAACTGCATTTGATTTTGTCCCCGTCTTCTCCCCCGTTGGATCGGTTTCCAAGATACGGTCTCCGTGAAAAACAAAACCCCCCCTCATTGACCTCTCGATGAACAGATGCTGATCAATGTCAGTGATTAGCCCGATTTTTTCCCCACTAATTTTCAGGATGAGGTCCATCACTAGATGAGGCGAAGAAAAATAATAGCCCAAATCAAGATTAAACTCCTCATAGATTTTATCCGTATTTTTACACATAATGTCTAACAAAGTTAACACGTCACTCGACAAATACAGCTTGCAGTAGTCAAATCCATTTTTACACCCTCCCGCTGCCCAAACTTTTTTAGCAAAACTGTATTCCTCGGGGGTGCAACTACGATCGTGAAGACTGTCGTAAAACGATTCAATTGGAGGAATAGCCTCCTCGGCGAATCTCGACATGGAACAATAATGGTCATAAGGATAGATGCCCTTGACCGTTAACAAATCATATAAATCATTTGGAAATTGTTGCTTGAGAAGGGGGAAAGCGTTGCAACCGTCATCGTTTTTCTGCACTTGAATTAATTCGCTCAATGATTTGAGGAAAAAACTGTAGGAATCTAAAAAGCGAATTTTATTCGTGTACTCAACACCGGCTTCAACAAATTTCCACATAAATTCCAAAACAAGCAACTTTTCCGCGGATTTAGGTATGATTTTGTACGTAAAGCTGTCTATCACCCATGCATCATCATCCACTGTTCCATTTCTTTGAAGATGTGCCAATGCAGGTAGCACAAACTTCAGATCGTAGTTAGAGTTATGTATAAAAACCGGTAGAAAAAGTTGTTGTTTAATTTTTAAATTACATGAATTGTGAGCCCACCCCCGAAAGTTACTTTTTCCCGTTGAATTGGGGTCAATAAGGTGATTGTGGTCCTGTACCGCGTCTTTTGGGGCAAGGGCACCCCTACACACCCAGCAAATTGTTCCCTTTTCCAACGCCAGTTGCTCTTTATCCGACAATGTCATCGGATAATTAGTATGACGTAATCGTGAAATTGCCCTGTTTGCCGTTTTTATTAAGGAAACCAATAGCTTTTCCATACTGCCCTCCTCGTCCATAGTCAAAAAAAAAACTCTTCCAATTGCATTTTATTGTTGGCGTCGCGACGGGCATGTGCATAGGAACACGCAACTAGTTTGTGTTCCTTGACTATATTTGGCCTTGATGGGTCTGATACCTCAACCAGTCTTGTTTCACAATCCAAAGACACTTTATCAGATTGCAGAAGAGAATTTTGAAAATTTTTAAATTGTAAAATGTCTTTGCCTTCTGCCGGCATTTCTATTCTTTGATTTCCATGAAGTTTGCAATGCCCCATGTGATCTGAAAACGTTCTTTCAATTTTAAATGAGGAAAGGCACATGGGGCAATAGAAACGTTCCCCATATTTTTTGCCTTGAGATAAGAGTCGACTTATCGCCGTAACGGGGAAAAAATGACCATAAGAATTTACATCTTTGGGAGGTTCGTAAATAACCCATACAAAATTTTTAACATTTTCCACCATCGGTGTCCTCACTGAGTACAAAACCCCTTTTTTATTCGGTTTTTTTCCCCCCATCTACAAATTCAGTGTCATACTGGAGAACAACCACCCCCACCCCAAGATTTTCATTTGCTTTTTCGAATATGCTTATTTCTTGAAAGGACACCGGATATTTTCCCTCTAAACAATCAAAATTTACTTTAGGGAAATTTTTCCCACCGTTACGTGCAAGTTTGTCAAGATTTTTCATTGATGATTCATTTTTTAATGTCTTATGGGCCGCCGCTAAAAATGCATACTTAAAGCATTGAAGTCCAGTGTCAAAATTGAAACCCTGAACTCCTCCTGTAGTCGACAAATCTGGGTGGCATTTTATTCTTTTACCTCGCCCTCCCCTTAAAATAAAGTTTTTTTTAAATCTACTGAGATTCAGATCCATGCGTTCAATGTATAAAATGGTGGACCCACTCCCCCTCTCGCTAAATGTATCCAAAGTTGAAATTAGTTTATTTACCCAGTTGAAAAAGTTGTCTTCAAAATCGTTTAGACCTGGGTAGAAAGTCTGGTTGCCTGTCGAAAAATGAAAATAAGAAATGTCCCCAGATGTCCCCTTTTGTAAATAAACTTTTTGGTTCACTGATGCTTTAATTCCCCCTTGACCTCCCCATTTCTGGATCTGAATCTCAATAAGTGCTCGAATTTTGTCGATATAGCTATGGAGATTTTTCACGGGGTCAGTTAAAATAATGCCAGCGTTTTCCTCGGGAAGGCTAAAATCTACCCTGTATGTTTGCAAATGACCTAGAGCAGATTCTAACAGATAAAAATCAGGCAATTCCGGGGACGTAGCACTGTTTTCATGTCCTGACCCTGTTTGTTCAGGACTATATTCACTAATTATAAAGTTCTCATTAAAAATGTCCCCGGAAAAATGAGCTGATGTTGTATTACTACTACTATTAAGCGGAATGGTGGAGGAGGGTGACAGGGAATTGTCAATAACACCACTCCCAGTCTGTTCAATCACATTGGAGGGATGTGACATGAGGTCTCCTAGTACATATTCTAAGGTGTTTGGGGACAATTGGTCGAGCAAGCCTGTATTGTCCTCTGATGGAATTTCGTTATGAGGACCCAGTTCAGATTTACTTGTAGAATCATCATCTAAATATTCACGCATGAAACTATCTGCCCACTCTGGGTCCTCAAGCATGTCAATATCACAAGTTAAGTCCTCCAGGCTGGCCATTTCCCCAAAAACATCGTTAAGGAATCCCTCATGCCACTCATATTATCTAGAACCAGTGTAGGTTCATCCCTGAACTCTGCTGGTGGTGACAGAATTGGTTCTGTAAATATACTTGCATCATCACTCAATGGTGCCGCTGGGAGTGCTTTATTTTTAATCTGTAGAAAAAAAAGTTTTATTTTTTATGTAAAAAAACCATTATTTTTTATGGTTAATAAACTTTTGTCAATTTCTCATAGTCATTGTCCCACCACCTGAACAATTAAAAGAAGAAGAGAAAAAAAAAGTTACATTGCCTTATGTCTTTCATAATGTCAACTGAACATGTTAAAAAAAAAATATTTTTTTTTTTTGTCGGGAAAATGTAGTCTTATTCTTAGAAAGGTAAGTTCGAACAAGAGAATGATAGAAAAAATTAATGGTTTTATTCCAAATTTTTTTTTTTAAATAAAAACGCAAAATATGAGTCCAATTCTATTCTTTGAGCCTCTTCATTATAACTGTCAATGAAATTTGACCATTGTTCGACTGACGCAGTATGCTGTACGAACACTTGCTCCTCGGTTTCAGTTAAAGGACACGAACCCCATATGTCGGAGGTTGGTGGTGTTGTTACTTTCTTAATAATCCGTATTTTCCTCTGTCTTTTGCCAATGGATTTTTTCGACCTGGGCTAAATAAATACTTGTAAGAGAGAAGAACTTTTTTCTCCGTCCATATCAACAATTAAAATGTTGGATGGTCCTTTTTAGAGCCCCCCCCCCCCAAACCCCTCCCGGGGAGAACCCCTTGGGAACCGAGGGCTTCCTTCGAGGTAGGAGGAACCCTTTCCGAGTTGGAGGGGTATCGGATTTCACAACACTGTTCAAATAGAATAGTCTCAAATTCTTTTCTTGATGAAATGACCAAAAACGGCTTCATCCAAATAATGTTTCTTAACATTGCTGCGAAGACATATTTGGAAATTATCAAAAAAACTTTTTCCCTGTGTAAATTGCTTATTGAAGATATACATCTTGCTATTTAAAGTCCGCTTTGCATGCGACCCCACTTAGAATTCAAATCGGATTAAAAAGCGATGGTAGATCTGATAAGTAGCGGATGTATGCAAATGCATTAGGGCAAAAATACCAGTCTAAAAGTGCGCGTTAACTGTATAGTAGCAATTGTTTTCGCTTTTTCGTTTTTTTCAAATTGTTAGTTTTTTTTTGTCTAAAAGGAATATTGGAATTATTGCATTAGAATGCATCTTGGTTATAAGTTACGAGGTAAGGTTTTTTTTTTTTTCGTTATAGAAATGCATGATAAGCACTCCATAAATATCATTAATTTGGTTAATGAAAGAAAATTAAATAGCTTAGAAACAAATTTTTAAGTTTTTACTCATCAAAAAGCTATGCGTCTGAGAAAATTTTGTCTTATTTTTGAAAATAGGGATAGAAAAAAAATTATGTATATGCTTACAATTTCTGACTGGACTTCTATATCTGAACTCCTTTGCAAAACTTGAAGGGGTTCGAGCTCACATTCTTCAGTAGGCTGAGTTGAGACATTGTATAAAGTAGTCCATTCCCTTTTCAAATTCCTTCCAGTTGCCATGGAGCTAACGCGGGGGTCAGAGGGCTCTGTCACTATAAGTTGGGTGCTCGATGCATGATCCCGATCGTGTGTAACTTTTCCAGCGAATTTGATAACAGACGCTCTTGTGGCCTGTATTAATGAAGGTTCGCCATATCTCGCTTTCTTCTCAGAAGGGGGATTATTGCACGTCTCTTCTTCCTTTAAAAAAAAAGACAAAAAAAATTTAGCATGTAGCAAAAATGCATTTTGGGTTTTTGGAAAATAATTCAGTTTATGTTAGACATCTAAAGTAGTGTAAAAAAACATCTTGATTTCAAAATCAGGGGTTTTGATAGTGGGATGGAGGGCCTTTTATAAACTGCTCCTCTCTCCCCCCCCCCTAGGTCCATGCTTCCGTGACTGTATTTGTAAATTCAAACTTAAAAAGCAGTATTTGCGTTCCTTATTAAACAATATGGAGAAGAATTGCATGTGACAGTCAAGTACTTCCGTATAGCTAAGCTAACAATGTTATTTATTAAATAGGGTTATAAGGTAACAAATTTTATTTTTGAGGAAATGGGGGGGGGGGGGGGGGTTGAACGCATTAAATTTCAGGAAGAGATTCTTCAACGCAGACTGGCCAGGAAATATTTTCAAAAAACATCCCTAAAAAAAAAAACCACTGATCGTGATAAAAAAAAATCACACTGTAATAAAAAGGAAGCTTTTGTAACAATTAATACATTAAAAGAATCAACATTTTATTCTAGTCCCAATTTACCGATCGAAAGCTAAGCACTTTTTCAAAAAACATCCCTAAAAAGGCCACTGATCTTGATAAAAATCACACCGTAAATGCAGACTGGCCTGGAAGTATTTTCAAAAACATTCCTAAAAAAAAAGCCACTGATCTTGATAAAAAGGAAGCTTTTGTAACAATTAATATATTTTTAAAAGAGGTAACCACAAGGAAAGAATAAGGAAAGAATTTCTTCCTTAACTTAATGACAAGACATTTTTTTTTTTTTTTTTTTTTTGCAGACTGGCCTGGAAGTATTTTCAAAAACACCCCTAAAAAAAGGTCATTGATCTTGATAAAAAGGAAGCTTTTGTAACAATTAATACATTAAAAAATCAACATTTTATTCTAATCCCAAATTACCGATCGAAAGCCGAGCACTTTTTTTTCAAAAAAAAAACATCTAAAAGACCCATTGATCCCGATAAAAAATCACACCGTAAATTTCAACCTATAAGAGAATTAGAGGTTTTTTCAGCTCCTAAAAACAACAGGCTTCTAAGTGTATAAGTATCCCTTAGTTCTAGTGTATGGAAAGAATTTCTTCCTTAACTTAATGACAATTTCTTTTTAATAATGAGAATATTTTTTACTCACCAAAAATTGCATAGAATTATCCATTTTTCTATGTAAATGCTTTTTACAAAAAAATGCCTGTAATCTCGAATATAAACTATTCAGAACTGATGGAGAATCAAATTTGAAACATGAATATATACAAAAATAATTGCATAACAATGAAACAAGACGTGCTGGTTTGGCTTTATCACCAAAAAGACATTGAACTTTGAAATTGCGCCATTCCCCTGGCAAAGAGTGTAATGCTCCTGTAGAATGTGAAAGTTGAATATATACAAAAATAATTGCATAACAATGAAACAAGACGTGCTGGTTTGGCTTTATCACCAAAAAGACATTGAACTTTGAAATTGCGTCATTCCCCTGGCAAAGAGTGTGATGACCTGTAGATAGGACTACCAGAAAAAACCTGTTTGGTACGGGGGCGCAAGCAAATCGCTACGAGCTAGTCTACTGATATTGTTAAAAAAAATATCCGTCCAACGCTTCGGCATTGCTCAACAGAACTGAATGCTGGGAGTTTATATCTTAGTTTTTGTAAGTCGGCTATTGTTTCATGTGTATTTTTTTTTGTAATTACTTACTTTTTTCATATTTATATACTTTTAATTTAATTGACATACTTTTTGCATTGCCTTTAGAAAAATGCTTGTCTCTAAACAAACAAGTTTTTTCAACTGAAAGTAAGGAGCCACATTAAAACTTAAAACAAACAAAAATTATTACGCATATGAAGGGGGTCGCCTGCTCCTGAACACCTCACTCTTCACGCTAGAGTTCTTCGGCACTTAAAAAAAAGTTATTTTATTGTTCTAATGAAACGACTTTTGTGTTTCAGGAGTCGTTTTTAAAGAACTGGGACAAAGTTTAAACTTTACCGTAAAGAGTGAGGTGTTGAGAAGGTGACAATCCCTTAATATACGTTATAATTTCTGTTCGTTTTAAGTTTTAATGCCGCTCCTTACTTTCAGTTGAAAAAACTTGTTTTTTTAAATTTTTTTTTATTTCTGATCGTTTTTTAAACAACGCCAGAATACATGGCTCCACCTCCACAGAACAATCCCCTCCCCATAGAAATATCTTCTGGAAAATTCAATCCTGGCGAAAATTTACCCCGGACAATTCTCCTTAACATCTCCACGCGTAAAATTGAATCGGTAAAGAGAAAGTAAGACAAGTAGAGAATAATCTTTACATACTGGACGAACAACAGAGGGCGCCCTTAACATACAGGACGAACAAGATCACAGCCAATCAGAGGCCTACAATCCGTGGATGAACAAGACCACATCCTCTTTCTAGACCAATCAGGGAGTTAGAAATACTAACGGGAGTAACGCAACTGATATAAGGAAGGATTTTCAGTATAGTTGTTATTAGTGTGAGAATAGAATTCGGGAAGAGAACAGTTTGACTTTACTCATATATTTATTCATTAAGATATATTTACAATAATGAGTAGAATGTTTACACTATTAGAAGTTGATAGTGGAGATGGTAGCAGCAGCAATGATACAAGAGCACCAAACATTGCGGTAGAAATCACGAGAGGATCACGGCTATGTCTTGAATGGGATGAAGTATATGCAAGATACGTGTTATCTTTTGAGCAAATTTAAATTGGAGGACCAATTTTGCTTCGCTGCAAAAGTTGATATAGCACATGTGAATAGACTTCAAAGTGCTTTAAATGCAATAGTGAGGCATATAGAGGACAATAAGTCATATCGGTAATTCTATATGTATAATATATATTATTATTATAATTATGATCACCCACAATAAAATTGTTTCGAAATCGAAAATGTTCCCTTTCTTTTGTTAGATTTTTTTTAGGCTATCAAATATTCTTGAAGTAGAACGAATCGTGGTTAGCCTAGAGTCAGCAGTGAGAGTGTTAGGATTAAAAAATGAATAAATTTGAGAAAGAGAGAATTAGGTCGAATCTTGTGATTTTGGAAAAACATTTGATTCAGGATAACGATTTTCTTGAGTTATCTCTTCAACGGAAGATATTTTCTCAGGGAACACTTGACAATATAATGAAAACTGATTCTCCCCCATTGGACTATTGTATAAAGCTTTTACGACGTGAATCAAATGCTTTTACTCAATTTATTGATATATTAATTGAAACAAAGCAGAATAATATCGTGGATATACTTTGGAAAATATTGCCATAGATTCTATGTAGATGGCTCCCCCCTCGAAAGAGGTTATGTAACGTCACAGAGTTACTCCTATCCTATCCCCCTCTGAATTTATCGAACGAGGATCAGTTTCTTTTTAGCTGCGAGAGAGTTGACATCGGAAACCAAAAAATGTTCTATACATGTCCACTATGTATGTACACTCTTGGCAGTTGGTCATCATGTGAGAATTGTACAATTATTGATGAATATATGAAAAGTGAAAATTTTGCAATCCGTGTAAATTACATAGAGGATATGCAGTACAAATTAAAGACTGTAATTCATCTCTTAAAGGGATTTGTGACTCTCACCCTAGAGGGCAACTTTGCTCCAATTGCCACTATTACAAATGTGATCAGTGGGAGAATACTTATCCTAGTATGATTGGAAAGAACCCTAAACGTGATTTTAGTTGAGGAAGGAAAGCCTGCATGTCTTCCAAAATTTTCAAACTATGGTTTCCTTTCTTGTAAATTCTCCATTCTGATCCGTTGAATGGGGGAGGGAATACCGGGGTAAAAAGTGATACGATTGCACTGAAATTGCTTTTGGCTCTTTAAAAGGGCATTATGACTTTAAACGTCTGATCGAATGAGTCCCCTCCCAAGTTTCTTCGACCATTCCATCTATATTAAAAAAAAAAAAACGAAAAGAAAAAAAAAAACATGGGAGACACGTTGCTGTTCGCATGTTCAGTTCTAGTGCGTTGATATTTAGTATAAAGGAATTAAGATAGATTTGACCTTTTTTCGCAATTCTTTAAGAAAAGCTGCTCAAACACAAGGGCCATTGAATTTAAATGAGAAGCTTTTTTGTTTTTTTTTAGACTTTAGCGTAAAGAGCAAGGATTGAGGAAAGGGGAGCCCCCTCATATACAAAAACCTTTCTGTTCATTGTAAGTCTTAATGTTTCAGCTTATTTTCATTTGAAAAAATAGCTTTTCTTTTTATTTAATAATGAATAAAAACAACCTGTTTTAGGATAGAATGGTTATGTTTGCCGTTTTCCTTTATTTCATTAGCATTAACCAAATTTGGCTTTTTAGAAGTGCCCATATAATTGGAAAGTACCGTTGTTATATTCACATAATATTTTTTATTAGTATAAAATATTCCTAGAGGACAAAAAAAAAAAAATCAAGTTAGTGGTCTCTTAAGTTTCTTTCAGGTATCAGGCAAAATTTTGAATAACATAATTTAAATATCATGTGGGGGTATCAGGATTTTAAAATTTTTTCTCCCCCTAAACCCCAAAAAAACAACTGTTTAAATATTGTAAATGCAATGAGAAACCACGCTCTTCGATCAATTTAGATAACAATCACCCGCTTTACGAGTCTCCATCACTACATTCATTCGACTGTCTATAGCCGAAGTGCCCATATAATTGGAAAGTGCCATAACAACTTTTATACAATGTGTGGCGTCATTGCCATGCTATCATGTATCTTTTTTGCTCTTTAAATGCATATGAATGTGACGTCATTCACGTGAAATATGTTTTTTTTCCAAAATTAAGGCTCTAGATTATATGTCACTGAAAGGGCGCAGGTCCTGCCCGTGACCCACCAAAATTTTACCATGCCCCACCGGTGAGGCAAGCGCCCCAATTCGGGAATAACGGGTTTAAATAGATAAGATTTATTCATAATTAATTAATCATACAATGAATACATTCTTACAAGGCTCCTAGGCCTGTAAAAATGGGGGAATGAATACGTTTCAATTAACAGTAGATCGAAGAAGAAAATTAATAGAAGAAGAAAATTAAACATATTGAAGAAATTCAGATGAAAGCAACATCAACATCAAAACTTAAAACGAACAGAAATTATAACGTATATGAGGGAGGCTGCCACATCTTCAATACCTTGCTCTTTACGCTAAAGTTTGGCTTTTTGTCCCCATTCTTTAAGAACGACTCCTGAAACGCAAGGGCCGTTTAATTAGAATGAAATAAAAAACGAGTTTTTTCAACTGAAAGTAAGGAGCAAAACTAAAAATTAAAACGAACAGAAATTATTCAACAGATAGTTGCAAATTATTCAACAAATAGTTCAACAGATAGTATTCGAACAGATAGTTGCCCTCTATTTTTTTTTTTTTTTTTGTCACTTAAAAAGGGCTCTAGAAATTTTCATTTCCGTTAGAATGAGCCCTCTCCCGACGTTCTAGGCCCACTGGGTCAACACAATCACCCAATAAGCTTTTTTAAAAGTTATAGAAAAAACTTTAGGACTCTCTTAATTTGATGGTGTGATTTCCATTAAGATTTCTTGTTTTTAGGGGTGTTTCCCCCTTTTTAGAAAATCAGGTAAAGTTTATCAGGCTCCTACACTTTAATGGGTAATGTTAATATTAATGAATCCTATATATATGGAATTAACATAGGACGTCAATTCTTTTGATATATCATTCATATCAAAATTTCGTTTTGATAGTTTCGGTTACTATTGAGCCACGTCGCTCCTTACTTACAGTTCCTTACCACGAACTGTTTGATGAGTAGGATATTATTAACTAGTTTGTATACATTTTTTTTTTTTGTTTTGCAGGACTCACACCGGATATAAGCCACTAGAGTGTCCAGTATGTCAAAGAAATTTTGGTGATCCTAGCAACCTTAAATAACACGTTAGGTTTACATTTGAATGGCTATACTCCATACAGGTATTCTGAAGAATTTCTTATAATTTTCTAAAATCACTATTCTGTTGATTTTTTCTTGGCTTTGCGTACTCCTTCAAATAAGACTCATTATATCTAGCAAATAAGACTCCTTCCCCCTATAACAATCAAGAACCAATAAATTCGCCTTCAAAACACATCAGTTTATTGATCCTAATTAAATAAAAAACAAACAAGTTTTTTCAACTGAAAGTAAGGAACAACATTAAAACTTAAGACGAAGAGAAATTAGTACGTATATGAAGGGGGTTGCCTCCTCCTCAACACCTCACTCTTTACGCTAAAGTTTTTTTAGTACTTTTTGAAAACAGCTTCTTATTATTCCAATTTAACGAACATAGTGTTTCAGAAGTCGTTCTTAAAGAATTAGGACAAAATTCAAAATTTAGCATAGAGAGCGAGGTGCTGAGGAGGGGGCAACCCCTTTCGTATACGTAATAATTTCTGTTCGTTTTAAGTTTTAATGTTGCTCCTTACTTTCGGTAAAAAAAAACTTGTTTTTTTTAATTTAATTTCTGATCGTGTTTTAAAATAATCCAAGAAAATCTGGCCCTGCCTCCACTGAGAAATACCCTCCCCATGGATATATCCTCTTGACAATTCAATCCCGGTGAAAATTTACCCAGGCAATTACCCTTAACAACTCACGCGTAGAATTGAGACGGAAAAGAGAAAGCAAGAAGTATAAAAGAATTTTGTGTAGGAATTTTGGCAAACTCCCCCAGTGTATAATTTCCCTTTGAAAACTCACTCCCTGGAAACTGCCCTCCCCATGGAAAATCCCACCAGCAGAAAATTTGCCTCCCCACCCGAAAAATGTATACATACTGCCCAATAACAAATACTATACGTAAACAATGGACAAATTTTGACTTAAAGACCTTTCCCCAGGGACTGTGGGGGGTCATCATGTCTCCAAAGGCATAGTTATTCTGTCTTTCAACTATGCTGAACAAAATGGTCATCTTAAAATTTTGATCGGACGATTTTGAGAAGAAAGGGGCGTCGGAGGGGGCCTAGCTGCCCTCCAACTTTTTGGTCACTTAAAAAGGGCATTAGAACTTTATTTCCGTTCCAATGAGCCCTATCCCGATATTCTAGGACCACTGGATCGATACTATCACCCCTGGAAAAAAAATAAACGAATTCTTGACTTGACTTGACTTGCTTTATTTACTACTAATTACAAAATAAACTATATACAAGCAACCGCCCGGGAAAGGCTCAAAAGGCCTGATGAAAGACGGCTGCAATCCTCTAATTCTCAACCTCTCAAAATTCTAATTCTCAAAAAAAAAAGACCTGAAAAAAGACCTGAACACTCTCTCTCAATTTAAACAATAATACCAAAAACTACGAAGAAAAAAAAAAGAAAAAAAAAAGACATTAATGATGACAATAATAATAAATTACCTCCCCTCTCCCAATAAATGTTTTTTTATTTTTACTTTAAACGACCCAATGTGTTCAGCTTCACGAACGCCAACTGGGATATCATTCCAAATAGCCGGAGCCAAATATCGAATCCCGAAACCTGCACGTGTGGTGTCTCGATACTCAACCGTAAAATTTTCCGCCTCTCTAGTCGCATACCTGTGGAGTGAACTATTTACGCGAAAAAAATTTGTAAAAACTGGAGGACATACATCATTCCAACATCTATAGGCAAAAATAGCAGCCTGGTAATCGCGAATCTGACCAATGTTAAGCACTCTCAAATTTTTAAAACATGACGCGGTATCATTCACATTTTCTATATAATTCCCAAGAAGACGTACTGTTTTATTTTGTAAAATCTTCACTCTTTTGAAATTTGCATAAAAATTGCTAGACCAAATGACACAACCATAAGACATATAAGGCGCAACAATACTATGATACAATAGTAAAAGAACCGATAATGGTAAAAAAATGCTTCAAACGACGCAAAATTCCCAGACCTCGAGCAATTTTAGCTGCAACAAGATCACTATGGTGCTTCCAAGACAAATTACAATCAAGCTGGAAGCCCAAATAACGCACCTCATGCACCTGTGACAAAGGCTTACCATTAAAAAATATCTCTCCATCAACACTCGGAGGCTTACCAACTCTCCTAAAAATCATAAAATTAGTTTTTTTAACATTCACTGACAAAAGGCTGAAACTTGTAAATACATAAAATGACTTTAAAACCCTATTTACTTTCCACAATAGATCATCAATCATTCGACTAGACATAGTTAAAGCAGTATCATCCGCGAAAATCGTGATAAAACATTCCAGTAAGTAAAAACGCATTGAATCAACATACACAAGGTACAGAAGTGGTCCCAAGACAGATCCCTGAGGTACACCACACTTCACTTGATAGGGAGAAGAAAATGCATCATTTAAAACAACTTGAATAGGTCTTCCACTTAAAAAAATATCAAACCATTTCAGATAATTACCACGAACTCCAAGGGACTGTAGACGTTTGATTAAAATTTTAAAATCCACTGTATCAAACGCCTTTCTAAAATCAATAAAAACCGTCAAAGGGATTTCACCACGTTCAAAGCATCTACTTACAATATCACAGAGAGAATGCACGGCGTCCGACGTCGAGTGACCTTTCCTAAAGCCGAACTGAGTTTCACTTAACATCCCTGTTTTCGTAAGGTAATCATATAGCCTTTTATGCACAATTTTTTCAAATATTTTTGAAAACAGGGAAGGATTGATATAGGTCTATAATTTTCGATATCTAGTTTAGACCCACCTTTATGGAGAGGGATGACTTTTGCCCTTTTAAGCGCATCGGGGAATACACCAGTTTCCAGGGAAAGATTGATTATGTGGACGAGACATGGTATTAAATAACACATCACTGATTTAAAAGTCTTCAAATTAATTCCATCTGTCCCTGCTGAATTAGATTTGATTATTTTCACAAACCTTCAGAATTTCATCTCCAGTACACGGTTGAAATTCAATTTCATTTCCAATTCCTCTTTCATCCAAGAATTCGTCCTCCAAGGAATCATTATTACAATTCACTAACCCTTCCGCCTGCACATTTTGACCAATACTTGAAAAGAACTCAGCAAATTTATTAGTAATAATCGTTTCATCACTCACTGCTTCTCCTTGAATCAGCAGCAAATTGGGTGGAGCTTCTTTCTTCTTTCCCAATAGGTCATTTATAACCTTCCAAGTTCCTCTCGCATTATTCTTATTTAAACTCAGTTGGTTAGCAAAATATTCTTTTTTAGCTTTCCTTCTCATTGAGTTCACTTTATTGCGTATTATTTTAAACTCTTCCAATTTCTTGACACACCCTACTATTTAAATAATCTACATACACTTGATTTCTTACATCTGACGCTTCAAGAATTTCTGTAGTTATCCAAGGCTTCCTGGGTTGATCCTTACGCGGTTTCACAAATTTAACTGGGCAAGTCTTGTCATAAATTGGCTCTATGATCCCCATCATGCAATCAAATGCCCCAGAAGCGTCATCTTTTATCTCCAAAATCTCGCTAAGATCAGTGCTGCTTAACTCATCACCAAACCTCTGTAAGTTCTCTTTTTTTAACGATCGAGTCTTCACTTTTTTTCTTTCATTTCTTTTTATGCGGACACAAGGTACCGTTCCGAGAACTGGAAAATGATCAGAACAAGGGTACAGAACCACATCAGCATAACTACGGTCCAGATACTTCGAACCAACAAAAGTATTGTCAATGAGAGTAGCTGAATGACTCGTAACCCGTGTTGGAATATTAGCTAGGGGAAAAAAAAGATCATTAGCAACCATCAAATTAAAAAAATCAAAATTCACTCCATTCAGCGATAGCAGATCAAAGTTAAAATCACCCATACAAATAAAATCTAAACCTGTCCGAGACACCGCACGCGTAAGTTGATCAAATCCACGCTCAAAATCTTCCCAGCTTGCGCTCGGTGGCTTATACACAATACTAATCAAAAATTTACTACTACCCAAATTTAAATCAATATTAAAACTTTCAAACTTACCCTCTATCCAAACATCAATATCATTTCTTACTTGGTATGTCAATGACTTTGAAATCAAACACGCAATTCCCCCTCTGTGAAGTTACGTCCGGTTGTTCATTGTTCTTCTGGCAAAAAAATATAAAATTCCACATTTTTGAAGATAGGAGCTTAAAACCTCTATAGTAGAGTTCTCTAATACACTGAATCTGATGGTGTGATTTTCATTAAGATTCTATGACTTTTAGGGGGTGTTTCCCACTTTTTTCGAAAATAAGGTAATTTTTCTCAGGCTCGTAACCTTTGATAGATAAGACTAGACTTAATTAAACTTATATATTTGAAATCAGCATAAAAAATTCGATTCAGTTGATGTATCTATTGATATTAAAATTCCGCTTTTTTTTTAGAGTTTGGTTACTATTGAGTCGGGTCGCTCCTTTCTTACAGTTCGTTACCTCTAACTGTTTGATAATTGTTTGATATTACTTATTATTTTGCGCGCTTCCCATACTCAAATTCTAGATACGTCCTTGCCGTTTTCACAGCTACATGGGTACTGAACCCTCATAAAATAAGGTTACCAACTTTGGAAAAATTCTACCAATGAAAAAATTAATAAGGTGAGCAATTCTAGTCCTAGGGAGGGACTATGGCCCCCTCCAGATTTTTCTACTATGTCTCCAAATTATTATCATGGACGTTGAGCTGTACACATTTTATTCCCTGGATCACTCTGCACCAAAAAAGATGTCCTTTTAGAGAAAGCATGGCCCCAGATGAGTTCTAGATTTGCTAGCAAAAACATTTTTAGGTATACGGCAGTGCCTCCATTTCTACTATATTTTAGAGTAGACCACGTTATTTTGAATTTTTCTCCTCTAATATTTTTAGACCTACTTTAGTACTTTATTTCTGCTTTAAACTTGGATTTTCCACTTTTTTCCTTGCCGAGCCTATGGATTTTTGTTACGGAAATAGGAATTTTGGATACAACACCGGGATTTCGACAAAAGCGATTGACAAACGTTCCTGTTATTGTCGGACTTGGAAAGACCCGCGAAATTTGAAGCAAAGTAACCAACGGGAAAAGGACTGAAGGTTTGATTTTGGGAACTGGGTGGCATCCATCAAGACGCCAAGTGGAGTGCTTAAGTTCATTAGCGTTCTTCATGTCGTTCGGTTTATTTTTGGACTTCCCTGCTCAAATGTCGTTGTGGAAAGACTTTTCAGCGTTCTGAAAACAGTAAAAATGAAAAGAGGAATGGGCTCAAAAAACGTAACTTTGGCTGCGACGATTTCTGTCAAGCATGGGATGAAGCGTAAAGGCCCTCCCCCCCCCCACGTTCACTGAGATTTTAAAGAAAAAATGAAGTCCGTGAAATCCGATGTGACTGCGTCCGAATGCATCACTTTTTTAGGCATTGGGAAAGACGATGGAGACGGCGACGACAACGCTGACTCGGGGTATTAATATTTGTATTTGGTGTTTTCTCTTAAATCTTATTATTTGGTAATTCTCATTAAATTTTTCTGAATACAAATTAAATTGCGACTACATTCGGCATTTTCTCTGCTTCAAATTAACAACTCAATAAAAAAAAAAGTCAAAACAAAAATAAAGCGTGAAAAAGCGACCGATTGGATATCATTCATGGCAATCCTTCGTACCAATTCAAATAAAAAACGATGGTGTTGCAAAAGTAGTAATAGAGAAGGAAAAAATAATGGCAAAGAAAAACAAATAAATAAAATATATTCATATGGTCCAGAATCTGAGATCTGGACTCGGAATCTATAAATCAAAACCGAACTTAACTAGTCGATAAATACAAAGCATTTTTTTAACGTCAAAAGAAGATATTTTGGTGCACATAAAATGTTTTTTGTGTTTTATAATCATTTATTTTTTCCAGGAGTATTTGTATTTATCTAGTTGTCACTTTGAAAAAGATTTAATTTTTTACACAAGGTGCCAAATATATTGGTGTTTGGTATTCTTAAAATATTGAGTTAAAACATTTTATTTGATTTTCTTAGAGTTGCAAAATAAGTCGTCTTGAACAAATGCTATTAAAAGTCAGCCTAATAAGTCTTTACTTGTAACTTGGAAAGAAGTCAGAAAATAGAAAAACTTTTAGGGATTTTAGTATTGAAAATAGGGATTTTTAAGGATTTTCCACCAGCCTTTTAGGGATTGAAAAAATTTGAAGTAATATAGCGTAAGAATCAATTTTGTTAACATTCCTGTTCAAATAGTAGGCTAAGCACGATAACATACCGGAGTGTGTCCTACTATAATTCTACTCTTTTTTCGCACTACTTTATTGCCACATTAGTGGAATGGAAGCACTGGTATATGGTTTATAAATCACCATAAATAAATTTTGAAATTATTAAAAGCATGAAAAAAACAACCAAAGTGACTCAAAGTTTAAATTCAAATTCAGGCCCCACCCCACTTATCAGCAAGGCTTCCAGTATAACTGTAGCTTCTCCTCTATAAAAAAGGAGTGTCCGTAGCTGGGTTGGCCTCAGTCAGCTTGGTGTAGAAGCGAGCAGAAGTAGTGGTAGCAGTAGTCTATCTAGGCAATAAAATAATAAGATATGCTTCAACTTCTGTCAAAGCTTATATTTATTCTTTCAGGTGCCGAGAATGCAACAAGGTTCTAGTCAGAAAACGAGATTTAGAAAGGCATTTAAAAACAAGGCATCCAAACACAAAAGCGGATGATACAACTGGAAAGTGTAAGAGTTCGCCAGCTTCGGTGAAAATTAGAACTATAGCATTGATTTCATGTAATAACAAAGAAGATAGAACATCTGCAAATTGTTATTAGTGCTTTCGGAAATTATTTTTTTAGGCTTCATTTACCAGTTAACATCGAAGAAAACTGCTCTTTGAACATTGAGGAAACAGTACGGACTATTGTGCTTGTATACATTTTCAATAAATTACGTATTGAAATAGGATACTATTACTCACAACTCACAGCAGTGCCAAGCTGCCTGAGGCCAACACAGCTACGCATGCTCCTCCTCCAGTGTATTGTAGAACCCTCCTCCTCCAGTGTATGTAACTCAACCCTCGTGCAAGTGAACCACCGTGCAACTGAACCACCATGCAACTGAATCACCGTGCAACTGAACCCTCGTGCAACTCAACCACCGTACTTACATTGGTAAAACACAAGTTAGAATCTTTACATGTTCAACCTTGTTGGAATTGTTTGTTTTTTCAAGTCTTTATATAAATTACTGTCAAAATGATTTATAAAAATGCTCTGCTTTGTTGTCACAAAAACATGGAAAATCGGACGTTATAAACTCTTAAATCCAGATTTATTTCTCTTTTTTATGTCTGTTAATTGGGGTTCCCTTCACCCTGTCACTTTCTACGGGTCCAAGCGTTTACCCCCCTCTCCCGCGGAAAATTTCCCCTCCTCCACCCACAGAAACCTCATCACCTGGAAAATACCCCCCTCGCGGAAATTATGGTTTTCAAAATTTAAAAATCTTCTTTGAGTCGTGTTATTTTTTATTTTAATTGAGAAGTTCCAGGGGAAGTGGAAAGACGAATTTATGTGTAGATCTTGCCCCCCCCCCTTCCGTGCAAACACTGTCCTCTCAAATTCAAATTATTTCAAATTCAAACTAATTTATTTAGCATAAAAAAATACAAACAAATTTACAGCGGCCATCTACAAAAACCCGAAGGTTTGTTTACGATGGCAGCAAATCCATTATTATAAAGCTCTACATCCACATAAAAACTATCTCTTTACGGGGGAAATCAGCACTTGAACTAAATCAACATAAAGAACATCTCCTACTCTAAAAGGATTACACTCTAGAAATCGCAAGTGAGAAATATCATATATCATCCTTAAAATATCCACCCAAAAAAAAAAAAAAAAAAAAAAAAAAAAAAAAAAAAAAAAAAAAAAAAAAAAAAAAAAAAAAATACATCTAACTAAATCAACTATGACAAAATCAATAAGTATCAGCTAGGCTACAGAGCCAACTCCGTGCGCTTTGGCTGGGTAATTTCGCGAAAATGCGACCATTCAATCTCTCATGAAAGATCCTCCAGAAAACCCCCACACAAAAAATTTCTGTATGTTTCCCAATGACAAATACTATCTGTAAGCAATAGACAAATCAAAAAAACTTAAAAAGGAACTGAAACTTCTGCAATGAGGTTATCTGATTGTTTTATAGCTAAGAAGAGAGAGAGATATCTCAAAGGGTGCATTTTGATGCCAAAACATCTCATCTCTCATTGAGCCTTCAAATAAATACAGAATTACCTCTAAGGAAGAGACGACAGGAGGATGGAGGAAGAAATTGTTTGATAATCCCCAGGCATTTCTAGTCTTTTTTTATAAGCCGAAAGTGATTGGAGACTAACCAACCGCAAGAGGTATTTTTTTTTTTTTTGGGGGGGGGGGGGGGGGGGGAGATTTTCCAAGGGTAGGTATTTTCTAGGGGGGGGGGGGTATTTTCCGTGAGTTGTTTTTTTTCCGCGGCGTATTTTCCTTAAGGGATGTTTTTTGTGTGTGTGTGGGGGGGGGGGGGGGGGGTAAATGGCGGCTCTCATATTCTACATACTGTCATTTTTTTTTTACTGTTTTACCACTTCGCTTATTTTGTTGTTTTCATTTTGTGGTATTTTCTACGCTCATAGTTGTTTATCGTTTGGTTTGAAAAAGGTTATTACCTGCTTCGGTGCAGTAGTTCAGTTGCACGATGGTTCAGTTGCACGAGGGTTCAGTTGCACGGTGGTTCAGTTACACGATGATTCAGTTACACGGTGGTTCAGTTGCACGGTGGTTCAGTTGCACGGTGGTTCAGTTGTATGGTGGTTCAGTTTCACGGGGGTTCAGTTACACGGGGGTTCAGTTACATAGGGGTTTAGTTTCATAGGGTTCAGTTAAATGGGGTTTAGTTGCACGGGGGTTTAGTTAAATGGGGTTTAGTTGCCCGGTGGTTCAGTTACACGAGGGTTAAGTTGCACGGGGGTTCGGTTATACAGGGGTTCAGTTGCACGGTGGTTCAGTTGCACGGTGGTTCAGTTACACGGTGGTTCAGTTGCTTGGGGTTCATAAACGGTGGTTCAGTTACACGCACACCTTCCGCTACCCAGCATAACCTCTTCGCCATATTTTATTCCTAGTAAGGTAGGACTGAGACTGATAGTAGTAATGTGGGAAGAGCTTAATCCCTCTGTAGCCGAGAATACAACAAGGTTCTAGTCAGAAAGCGAGATTTAGAAAGACATTTAAAAAACAAAGCATCCAAACACAAAAGCGGATGATACAAGTGGAAAGTGAAAGAGTTCGCCAGTTTCGATTAAAGTTGGAACTGTAGCATTGATTTCATGTAATAACAATGAAAATAGAATAGCTGCAAATTTTTATTGGTGCTTTCGGCCATTACTTTTTTAGGCTTCATTTACCTGTCAATATCGAAGAAAACAGCTCTTTAAACATTGAAGAAACAGTACGGACTATTGTGCTTGTATACATTTTTAATAAATTACGTATGGAAAACAGGATACTTCTACTATTACTCACAGCTCGCAGCAGCACCCAAGCTGCCTGGGACCAACACAGCTACGCATGCTCCTCCACCAGTGTATTGTAGAACCCACCCTCTTTACACCCTCCCAAGAAGTTTCCGTTGCCCTGGTAGCATCTTGATCCGTCCAGATAATATGGGAATGAATAATAATGTTGCAGATGAGATGTGTAATCACTTCGCTACTATTGGGCAGCGTGTGTCATCATCGGTGCCAGTATTTGATCAAGATGGAGATTTTCGTCAGTTCCTACCTGAAGATTGTGATGTGTCTGCGTACCTTAAATCTGTAACTATTGATGAATTATTTGATGTTATAAATAATATGAAAAATGGTGCATCAGGAGGCGATTTTATTTCGTTGAAGGTTTTGAAATCGACATTACCTGTTATATCTAGTCATTTTTTAGGACTGATAAATAATTGTTTAAAAGCTGGAATATTTCTCGATTGTCTAAAGTGCGCGAATGTTATCCCGATATTTAAAGGAGGGGATAAGAATTGTTTTAGTGATTATAGACCGATTTCTTTACTGCCATTTATTTCTAGAGTGTTTGAAAAGTTGATTCATAGTAGGATGGTAAGTTTTTTCGAGAAAAGACAATTTTTTAGTTTTTAGTCAGTTTGGGTTTAGGAGTCATCATTCTACAGAGCATGGAGTTTGTTTTTAACAACTTTTATTAATGATGCTTTAGACAAGGGTCTGAAGATAGCTTCGATATTTTTGGATATTACTAAAGCATTTGACTCTGTTGATCATGATATACTAGTTCAAAAGCTATATAGTAGTGGTATACGTGGTGATTTTTTAAATGTGATAGTTAGTTTTCTTAGCGGAAGGACTTAGTGTGTCCTGATGGATGGATTTACATCTAAAATTGAATATATTTCGATTGGAGTACCCCAGGGTTCCGTTTTGGGCCCTTTGTTGTTTTTGGTTTATATTAATGACCTTTGTAGAGCTTCAAGTAACGTGTCTTGTTCTTTAGACCTTGATACTTACGGTACTAAAGGAATTCTACCATGTTTTGCTGATGATGCCCATTTCACTGTAGCTGCTAGAACTGAAAATGAGTTGATGACTATATTGAAACAAGGTATTTCTTCGATTGAAAAGTGGATGCGAGTAAATAAATTGAAACTGAATCACAATAAGTCGAATTTTTTTTATTTATGGTAGAATTACTGGACATTATCCATGGATTAATAGTATAGAAGTAGTCCACCATACTTTTGTAAGATCTACTAGTACTAGATACCTTGGTGTTATAATTGATGAAAGCCTTAGTTTTAAAGACCATATTGCATCTGTTAACAGCAAATTGTCTCGTAATATTGATATTATGCGTAAACTTAGGTATCTTTTTCCGTGTGAAATTCTGAGAATGTTGTATATTTCTATGGTTCACCCATATCTCATTTACTGTTGTATGGTTTGGTCGAAAACATTCGTAACTCACCTCCATCCGCTCTGCGTAACACAGAATATGGCAATTAGAGTTCTTTATGGTAATCAAATTGACCTATCTGTATCGGTGAGGCATCTTTACCGCGAGTATAAAATTCTACCGTTGGCAGGAATATTGTGTATTCTATAATGCTCTGTTTATGTTTAAATATTTAGCTTCGGAGTTACCATCATGTTTTTCAGGAATGTTTCGTCTTGCGTCTACTATTCACGATCATTGACACGATCTTCTCAGTTGGTGCGAAGACCAGCTATGGTCACGTCTAGGTCTAGGTTTTCAATTCGCCATGTTGTTCCGTTAGTTTGGGAGAGTTTGGCAGATAATTTGAGGAATGTTGGGGGTTTGCAGGATTTTCGTAAGTCGCTAAAGAACCATTGTTTTGATGTGTATATTTTGAATGGATTATTCCACGCCACTTAAGTTTTGTTTTTGAGGAGGGTTTAGTTGCAGCTGAATATGATTATAATTATTATAATTTTGTTGGGTGTTGTTTAGAGGTTCGCTGGTTTTCGGATCCGGTAAGTTGAGCTTCTAATTATGTTTCTTTTTTGTTTTTTTTTTCTATTTCTTTTTTTTTCTTCTTTTTTTTCTCTCTTTTTTTGGTTTCTTGTTTTTTTTTATTTATTAGGAGGGTTTTCTCCCGCAAAAGCATTGCTTCAGGGAATCGATGATGTATATATTTTTTTTTTAAATAAACCCATTGTTACTTACTTACTTTCTCTTGAATTTTTCCTTACGACATCTTCCTATCCAATATGGGGACCGCTTGCTTTTCGTTTTGCCCAAGATGGTTGGCCGACAAGGATCATTTTTGGCAATCTGTCAATCTTCATGCACAGAACATGTCCTAGCCATCTCAAACTTTCTCTCATTATAGCCCTAGAAAGCGAGATTGAACCACATTTTTCGTACAATTTACGCTTTGAAAATACGGTCGGGCAGTCGGGTACCCCAAAAAAAAATGTAGGTAATTTCTCTTTTGAACATATAGCAAATTCTCTTCTGTCTTTTGTAGTGTCCACGCTTCAGAATCATACTTGACTCCTGTCATCACTGTAGCTTCAAATTTGTATAATCTTGTTTCGCAGATTTGTCTTTCTATTCTGTCAAACTTCTTTCAAATGTGAAAAAAACACCCTTGGTTATTCTACTTTTAATATCTTCACTGCACCCACCGTCGTTACTAATAATCACAGTAAAGAGAATATACAGTACCACGCACGATTCCTATATTCTCTCTATTGTGAGCTGTGAGGCCGAGTAGCAACTGAACTAAGCTGTGACGACACGGCTCTGACTCTTTATGCGCGATATGAAATATGTATCATGTTTAGAAATAGAAGTCGGTACTGTATATTCTCTCTATTGTGCTAATAATACTAGCTAAGTAGGTGAAGCTATCAGCTTGATCGATCTTTTCGCTACCTAGCATAACCTCTTCGCCATCACTTTATTCCTAGTAAGGTAGGACTGAGACTGATAGTTAGTAATGTGGGAAGGACTTAATTTCCTCTCAATTTTGTAGCAAGAATGTCACCCAAAATAGCATTTTCAAATTTGTTTCAAATTAAGAATGCATTCCACATACTTATTTTTCATATTGCGTATATTGAGTAAAGGGCACGACAGGCGCAGTGGTTTTCAAGGTAGAGACGTTCTAAATTACTCAACATGGCGGTGTTGCCTGCAAAATTTCGAATTGAACTGAGATTTATTTCTGGATTAACACAATTTATAGCTTTTTTATGGTGACTTATTAAAGGCCGATAAATTGTTTCAATACGTTTAATATTTTCGATGCAGGGTTTGTAAAGTTAGTTACTGCTGAGAATTAAGGTTAATGTTCCCTTTGAAACAAGGACCGTATTGATTAGTTGTGGGGCCCTCTCTGTATATTAAATATTTAAATAAGATATACCTGCATAGTAGTTACCGCAAGTAAAGTTCACGTATGCAGTGCAAAACATATCTCTAATATAGGACTATTCCGATTAAATTCAATAAATATGACCTGAACTTCTACGCGTATCAGTTTTTTCTATATTGTAAAGTAAGCTATATATTATATAATTATAAACACATTATTAAATCTTATCCAGCAATGTCAACACAAAATAAATCTTTTTTTTTAATTATTTGAACAACTCATAATTTATCCCTTATCGTCAAAAAACAATTTGCTTTAAATTTCAATTTTTTTTGTTTAATGTTGATGGTAATACGGGGCCCGATTATACCCAATCGCACTTTATCCGATGCCTTTTGAAACATGCGATGTTGTGATAAGTCTACAGCTGTAACAAACACCGAAAGGACAATATACCTGTTTCATAATAACCATGAATTTCCTATCCATCCATTACCAAACCATGTTATTTCTTTGAACTTATTTTAGAAATTTAATATTCATTAAAAAATAGGAAAAACTTATCAATTCTCTCATGTTCTCAATGTATTTCTCAGCAGGGGAAAAAAAAAAAAAAAATCAAAAATTTAATTCGATAAATTGATGAAACTGAATCTCAGCTGTCAAATGGTATCACAACTGTTGTTCGGACGCGTATACATATACATATATATATATATATATATATATATATATATATATATATATATATATATATATATTATATATAATATATATATATATATATATATATATATATATATATATATATATATATATATATATATATATATATATAGATATATATATATATATATATATATAGATATATATATATATATATATATAGATATATATATATATAGATATATATATATATATATATATATATATATATATATATATATATATATATATATATATATAGTAGTACCGGGAGCCCGATGGCTTTCCAAACTAATAATCACCCGGATCCTTTTGAAAAGTAACTATGCGAGGGTCTAAGATTCATTGTTTTTTGTTTGTTTTTTTGTTTTTTTTAAGGTTTTTGAATTGTTGTAATCCCTTGTTGGGTATAGGTTGTTCATTTGTCCTCTGGGCCTTATGAAAACTACTTAAAAACACATTTTGTAAATAGACTAATTACATTTGGTATTTTATATTGAACCATGTTTCTTTTGTAATGTTTCATTCGTAGATTATAAATACAAATTATTTGTATTTGTATTCATAAATGCAAATTCATAAATATTTGTATTCAGAAATATTTGTATTCATAAATACAAATGAATGTGCATTGTCAGTTTAATATACATATACTGATATTTAGTTATCAAAATGTTAATGTTATTTGATTTATTTTTAAGTTATAAAAGTAAAAAAAAATTTATAGTTTTTTCACTAAAGTGCAAATTATGTACTGGCCTTGGAAGGCATAGGGGTTTTGAGCCCAAACTTATGTTAATTTCTGCTCGTTTTTATTTTTTCTTTGAGTTTGACTCGTTTTTTTAGTCTGCTCGTTATTTATCGATGCTGATTTGAGGTAGTTTCACGCTTGGTAGATTATTTGATTTGATTTTTCTCATTTTTTGCTTAATGGAGTTCTTTATTTTTCTTTGAAAAACTTATTTTGTGAAAAAGTTTTTTTAATTAATAAGAGTCAAAAGCGATAGCAGGGCAACTAGCCCCCATGCCTTTTTCCCCAGAATACAACTGATAAAAACTTTGAGGTAGCCATTTCTTAAAAATAGTTCAAACATCATATAACAAAAACTCCGGGGTCGACACAAGCCCCCAGGGCCAGGGGGCAGGCATTGTAAGTTATGTCCTGGGGCCAAATATGGTTTTTTTATAGAAGGGATGCTCGTAAAAACTTCAGAAAGGGCTCATTTGATTTAAAATTATTAGTTCTAGTTCACTTTTTTAGTAGCCATTTGAGATTAATCAGCCATCTTGTTAATTAATCAAAAAAACTTTTTGCACGAAATAAGTTTTTCAAAAAAAAGTAAAGAACTCCATTAAACCAAAAATGAATCAAATAATCTACCAAGCATACAACTACCACAAATCAGTATCAATAAATAAATGAAAACCCAAGACAAACAGAAATTAAAATAAGTCAAACTCAATACGAACAGAAATTAATCTGAGTAGGGTTCTAAACCCTAGGCTTTCTAAAGCCCGAATATAATTTGTACTTCACTGAAAAAAATCAAATGGATTTACTGAAAAAAATGCGCATTGTCAGTTTAATATACATATACTGATGTTTATTCCTTAAAATCTTCTTTAATTTTTGTTTTAAGTTATAAGTGAAAACATTCAAAAGAATTTTTTTTTAAAACATTAAAAGAATGTTTATCTCAAAATTTTGATTGAATGTGTTTGGGGATATGGTGGGCGTGAGAGGGGTTTGTTGCCCTCCAATTACTTTCAACTATTAAAAAGGGCACTAGCCCTTTCAATTTCCAATCGAATGAGCCCTCTTTGAAGTTTTACGACAACGCTTTCTATAAAAACCTCATATGCCCCCAGGGCATAACTTACAACCGTTGCCCTGAAAGCTGTGGGGGATGTTATCCTCAAAGACATAATTTCCAGAACTTTCAACTACGTTGAACAAAATAAATATCTCAAAATACTGATTGGATGTGTTTGGGGAAATGGTGGGCGTGAGAGGGAGGTTAATTGCTCTTCAATCACTTTGGACTATTAAAAACGGCTCTAGCCCTTTCAATTTCAATCGAATGAGCCCTTTTTGAGGTTTCTACGACAAATTTTTCTATAAAAACCTCATATGCCCCCAGGGCATAACTTACAACCCTTAACCTGAGGGCTGTGGGGGGTTGTCATTCTCAAAGACCTAATTTCCAGAACTTTCAACTACGTTGAAAAAAATGGCTATCTCTAAATTTTGATTGTATGTGTTTGGGGAAATGGTGGGCATGAGAGGAGGATTAGTTGCCCTCCAATTACTTTCGACTATTAAAAAGGGCACAAGACATTTCAATTTCCAATCAAATAAGCCCTTTTTGAATTTTCTACGACAGAAGTCCATCATAGGCAGCGCTATTGCGCTGCTTTACTGAAAAATTTTGTACTTTACTGAAAAAAAATTCTTTTAAATGTTTTCACATTATATATTTAAGGAACCAAAAATTAACTAAGATTTTAAGGAATAAATATCAGCATATGTATATTAAACTGACAATGTGCATTTTTTTTCAGTAATTCATTTGGAATTTTTTCAGTAAAGTACAAATTATATTCTTACTTTTAGAAAGCATGGGTTTAGAACCCTAATCATATTAATTTCTGCTCGTTTTGAGTTTGACTCTGTAATTTATTTTAATTTCTGTTTGTTTTGGGTTTCATTTATTTATTGATACTGATTAGTGGTAGTTGTATGCTTGGTAGATTATTTGATTCTAGTTTTGTTCATTTTGGTTTAACGGAGTTCTTTACATTTTTTTGAAAAGCTTATTTTGTGGAAAAGGTTTTTTTTTAATTAATCAAAATAAATCCAGCATATAGCGTGTAGAATCAAGCAGTTTGTGGTAATGAAGTGTAAGTAAGGAGTGATGCAGGTCAATATTGAAAAAAACTAAAAAAAGAGATCTTGTTATCAATTAATACATCAAAGGAATTGGTTCTTAATGCTAATTCGGAATATATAAAGTTAGTTAAGTTTAATGTTACACATCAAACCCCACGAGCCATAGAAAATTTACCTGATTAAAAAAAAAATAAGACGAATAAAACTGAAAAAGAACACCCCAAAAAGGAAAGTTACCGTAAAGGAAACCACACGATCAGATTCAGTATGTTAGAAACCCTACTGTGGAGTTTTCAAGATCCTATCTAAAAAATGTGGGAAATTGCATTTTTTTTTTTTTTTTTTTTTTTTCAGAAGAGAGATTACGGATGCGTGTTTATTTATTTTTTGTGAAGTTTTAAATACCAATATCACACAGATCAGTGGTTAAAAAGACCAGCCAGTCGTTAAAATCCACCCCCCCCCCCAACATTTTGTCTAGCGAAGTTTCTCGTCGGTACCAGATCAAGTCACCGGAAAGTAATTACTTGTGCTTCTTACTCCGAGCATATTATCTCTGCACATTTCAATGATAGGGCAATTCTCCTACAGTTACCACTAATTTCATATTTTCAAATTGAATTCTTTAACCTTCATCTTGCCCTTATGATAAATCAACCCTCAAACACAAGAAAAATAAAAAAAAATAAAAATGTAAAAATAAATACTATAGGATATTCTATACCATATATTCTGTCGATGTTTTGGAACACGGGTAGAATATGCCAAAATCCCTTCTTTTCTTCATTATTTTTATTTGCCATACTTTTTTTGGCTTCTCAATTTTGCATGTGAGGGAATTTTTTGTGGGGGGAATAAACCTTGCACTATTTTATTTATTCGAAAAACTCTGGTTCCATGACGTTCAAATATCCGAATTCAAATGTTGTTTCAATATATCACATATTACATACATAAATTCTAGTATCTCCGCTTGTGTCTTACCCATCAAAAGCTACGAGTCTGAGAAAATTTGTCAAATTTTTGAAAAAGGGAGAAAGACCCCCTAGAAGTCATATAATTTTAATGAAAATCACACCATCAGATTCAGCGTATTAAAGAACCAAACTGTATAGGTTTCCAGCTCCTATCTGCAAAAATGTGGAATTTTGTAGTTTTTGCAGAAGGAAGATCATGGATACGTATTTATTTGTTGTTTTTTTTTTCTCGGGGGTACCAGTGGGCACAGAACGTCGAGAGAGGCTCATTCTAACGGAAATTAAAAGTTCTACTGCCCTTTTTAAGTGACCCAAAAAAAATTGGAGGGCAACTAGTTCCCCTCCCACGCCAATTTTTTTTTCCCAAAATCGTCTGAACAAAATTTTCAGATAGCTATTTTGTTCAGCATAGTTGAAAGGCCCAATAAATATTTCTTTGGAGATAACATGACCTCCCACATCCCCTGGGGAAATGTCTTTAGGTTATAGAATTTGCCCATTGTTTACGTATAGTATTTGTTATTGGGAAGCATGCATACATTTTTTCAGGTGGGAGAGGAGGACGAATTTTATGCTGGGGGGATTTTCCAGGGGAGAATTTTCCATGGAGAGGGAAGTTTCCAGGGGGTGAACTTTTCGGATGAAATTTTACACTGGTGGAATTTTCCGGAATTCCTATACGAAATTTCTGTTTGTGTCTTGCTTTCTCTTTACCGATTCAATTTTACTCGTGGGGATGTTAAGGGTAATTATCCGGGGTAAATTTTCGCCAGGACTGAATTATCCAGAGGATATTTCTGTGGGGATTGGGATTTCCTGGGGTGATTTAATAAACGATCATAAATTAAATAAAACAACATGTTTTTTTCAACTGAAAGTAAGGAGCAACATTAAAACACAAAACGAACAGAAATTATGACGTATATGAGGGGGGTTGCCCCCTCCTCAACACCTCGCTCTTTACTTTAAAGTTTAAATTTTGTCCCAATTCTTTAAAAACGGCTCCTGAAACACAAGGGTCGTTTAATTAGAGCAATAAGAAATTTTTTCAAAGTACCGAAAAACTTTAGCGTGAAGAGCAAAATGTTGGGGGGCAACCCCCCTCATACATGTTATAATTTCTGTCCGTTTTAAGTTTTAATGTTGCTCCTTACTTTCAGTTGAAAAAACTTGTTTTTTTTTTTAATTTAATTTTACAAGGAGCCGGAGGGTCGAAAAGGCTCATTCATAAGAAGTTTGGTTTTAAATTATTCCACGTGTATTAAATTAATGCCTTACAACTTCAAACTAATTTGCGACTTCACTTAAAATTTTATAAAATATTTGGATGAAGAGAAATTTGTTTGTCCGTCTAAATTGTCAATCTGATTTGGAAAAATCGAAATTACATCATCTAAGCAAATGATATTCTTAAATCTAAGACAGTTCAAAATCTAAGCAAGTTAACTAAAATTAATGCCTAAAAGGGATATACAAGTACTTGTTGAAGAGAGAAACATTTAGCGATCAAGCACCGAAGGATGCAAACTTGTTTGCTGACCACGTGCCACTGGATATGGGGCTCAAACACCTAACTAATCACTCCGAACAGGTTTGCCGCAACCTCATGGGCGCGGGCGGAGCCTACCCTAGGGTTTCTTGATCAAAACCAAGGCCTAAGGACGGTTTGGCTTGCGACCCTCCTCCTGAAAATAATTACAGCGAAAAGAAATGTTACTCAAACCTCCAACCTTATTGGTTTTAATTCACTACGACCTCGGCACGGCCCGGACATCCCTTAAACCTTGCTGACCAAGGTGGGCTGTGAATAGCCACCTAGAATGTTTTGAAAATGAATAACCCAGGATCCAAAGACCTTCTAGGGCTGGAGATGTTCCGACGTGGGATTGACATACTTGGAATGACAGAAGCACACCTGACGGGATCAGGCGATGAAAAAATCGCCAGCGCAGGTCACAGGATGATTTGGTCAGGCCAAACCTCCAGTAGAAGTAGCAGCAGTGTAGGCCTGCTCCAACATAAGAGGGCGAAGATATGCCTCATATCCAACAACCCAAAATCGAATAGACTATTCACTACCCGCTTCAGCCATAAGCATGGGAAGATGTCGATTATTGTGTGCTACGCAACAACAAATGTCTCCCCAGTGGATGAAAAATACAAGTTCTACTCTGCTCTGTCATCTGATCTATCTCGGATTTCCCTTCACGATGTTTTGGCCGTGGTGGATGATTTCAATGCAACTGTATCTAACCCCAGCGGAGCTTTTAAATCTGTGGTTGGACCGGTTACCCTTGACTCTTTGAACGAAAATGGGACCCGACTCCTCCAGATGTGCGCTATGCACGAATTGGTCATTGCCAACACCCTGCTTCACAGGAAAGACATTATACTGGCCAAATTAGTATAGCAATGACGGGCGAACGGAAGATGATTGACTATATCATAGTCAACAAAAGATGGCGCTCATAAGTTACGAATTGTAGAACGTATCGTTGCGCTGAGATTGGGAATACAGACCATCGATTAGTTGCCACAAACTTCCGCCTGCGTCTTAAAGCCCAGCCTTCAGAACGGCGCCAGCCAAAGTTGGACACCCAGAAACTAAAAATTGAGGCATTCCGCCAAAAGTTCTCAGTTGAAATTCAGAATAGGTTTGAATGCCTGAATACCCTTGTTGACCCGGAACGTTCTGGGAGACATATAAACAGGGTGTACTAGAGGTTGCCACTAATACCATCGGTCGCAAGATGTATTCAAAAAAGCCCTGGCTATCGCAAGAAGCACTGCAAATCATTTAGCAGCGCCGGAAATGGGGTCTGGCCGGAGATATGCCCTCCTACAGACGGCTAAACGGGATCAGAAACAAAGTTATTCACAGTGATAAACAACAATTTGTTGATAAAAAAAAAAGCTGAAGAGCTCGAAAATGCGGCACGAAAAGGTGACGTCTTGTCGCTTTTCAAGCTTGTCAGAGACCTTACCGATGGGAAATCACCAAAGATAGGCGCAGTTAAATCTGTCTCTGGTGATATCCTAGAAGATGAAAACGTACAACTTGATCAATGGAAAGCTCCTAAACGCCGAAAGAATCAACGTTGATACCAACCTAACTGCGTCCGCTCAGCAAACAAAATAGAAAATATACCAGAGATACTAAATGCCCTGCAGAGAATGAAGAACAACAAGGCACCAGGAACCTGCGGGACCACCGTCGAGCTGCTAGAGGATGGGAGGACCGGTAATGTTTCTTTGGCCTCACATGCTGTCCTCCCTCGTCTGGTCAGCCGAATTGATACATGAAGAATGGAAGGAAGGAATAATCCTTTCTCTATGGTAGCGCAAAGGTAGCCGTAGCGATTGCTCGAATTACAGAGGAATCACCCTCCTGTCAGTGCCTGGCAAATTATTCGCCATAACGTTGCTTGACAGAAGTATCCAGTTCATCCGTAAGTGCTGCCGGATTCAGCAAGCAGGTTCCATGTCCAACTGATCCACGACCGAGCAGATATACACTATTCTCCAGGTCATCGAGAAAGCCCGCGAGTTCCAGCGTACAGCATATAATGCCTTTGCTGACTTTAAAGCAGCTTTCGACTCGATCGACCGTGAGTCCCCTTGGCTGATACTAAAACGAACAAGTCTCACTGACAAATACTGCAGCCTATTCAAGGCGCTCTACACAGGCACAAAAAGCTCTGTTCAGGTTAATGGTCACCGAAGCCCACTATTCGAAATAGATACTGGTGTAAGGCAAGGCTGTGTTGCTGCTCCTGAACTTTCCTACGCGGGGATTAATTTTGTCATGGATCGAACAACGAATCGGCTACAATAAGGACTGAAATATGGAGACAGAGTCCTAGCCGGTTACGACTTCGCAGATGATATTGCCCTGATATGCACTTCTGCAGCTGAACTCGAGGTACCACTCAATACACTGTCGGAAGAAGCTCTGAAAGTGGGACTACATATTAGCTGGCAGAAAACAAAAATAGTGATCATCGACCCGGCAGGTAATTCCGCCAACTCGCCACCATTCAACGTATTAGGGCACACTATTGAAGTCTGTCAAGTCTTTTACTTACCTTGGATCTGCCTTCTCGGATAACGGCTCAATTGAAATGGAAGTCCAGTTGCGCATCGGTAAAGTCGTGTCTATTATGGCTCGATTATGCCGTTCCGTGTGGTTGAAGCCCAACATCAGCCGAAAAACAAAAATGTGGATCTACACACGATCGTAACGCAAGTCCTTCTCTACGGTACTGAAACTTGGCCGGCGGCTGCTTCTGGCCGTGATGCCATAGACGTGGCCTAAACAAATTTCCTAAGAACAATCGAAGGTATCAAGTGGTATGACTTCGTCTCAAACACCGGACTGCTGACACTAACGGATTAGAGCCCTAACTCTCGTCACCTTGCCTTAAGAACCCTAGGGTGGTTCGGCCATTAATTCGCATGCCAGCAGAAGCACCCATCAACACACTTTTCAATTTCGATCCCCTGAACATGGCTGGAAGCACCCCCGTGGAAGACCCGGCTCAGATGGCGGGACAGCCTTACCTAGTACCTCTCCATGATCGGTACTGATCTCCAAGAAGCAGTCACGCTTGCACAGGACCGTTCGGAATGAGGCGAAAGAGTCACATCTCTCTCTACGCTGGACCACCAGCAGGAGCTCTAAGTCAAAGTCAAGTAATTCAAGCTACGCCTACAAATTACCAAGAAAAAAAAGAAAGGGTCCTACTGATTCAGCTCATGCCCGGGAAAGGAGTTTAAATATTATTCTTTAACGAAAGATTTCCTGTGATCGCCTCAATTAGTTAAAAGGCTCATTGGCATAAATTACGCAAGTTGTGTTTCTTCATTTCATTAATGAAGTTAACGGGAAGTATCATACGAATTCCGACATAGCAAAGTGGTCCATTGGCTGTCTGGACAAAAATGAATGCAAAAAGAAACATCCATTCGTGATTTCAAGTGGTTAGGTACAGCAACTACAATATACAAGATGCTTTCCACATATATAACCATTTTATTACTATGTAAATTGTACATTCATTAGTTGAAATACATGCCACAATAATGCAAGTAATAACAAATAAATTTTAAACACCTAATCAGTTTCTGAAAGCTAAATACGAACCAAAATCGGAAAATTTGACATGTAGTGTCGGGTTATAAAAAGGACGCACCATGTTAATGCAAACAATCGGGCTACCCCAGACATTGTCTAAAGATCAGAAAATTTTCCCGAAATATGCACAATAACGAACAGAAAATGGAATACTTAAAGCTTAAAAATATAATATTTTATTAAAACTATACACCCCCCCCCCCCACTCAAACCCCCAGGAAATATTTGAAGACCCCTTCAAACGGTTTGGTCTGTAATGAGCTATGCACTAAAGCCTAGTTTTACTTGTGAAGTATCTTTTACTCCTTCATTAGGACTTTTTATTCTAATTGCTAATTTTATCCAGTGTGGTCTAAACCCACCAGCAAAACTGCTGAGATACCTTTTTAACTGATCAGTAGTTGAAATATCACAACACATTAAATACGTTGAAAATACACCAGCCTTGTCAGACAAGAACACTACTGTGTTTCTGGACTAAAGTAAAAAAAAAAACACAACTTAAGCATGAATAAATTGCAAAATAAAACGATAATGAAGGGAAAAGACGGTAAGCGCTCGGTGACAAATAAAACCAAGCTTGGTTTTATATAGATCATTCAAACCAAGAAGACGGCCTAGTTTTATTTACTCAATTGGTATTAACATAATTTCTGTCTTCTAAAAGCCCTATGAAGAAAAATGTTTAAACAATCAAATTTGCAGCTAATATACCACACTAGGTGTTGAATAAAACAGGACAGTGGAATCAGAATTGGTCCTAATTGACTGCCAAAAGGCAATTTTCAACATTAACTAAGGCTTTGAGGCCGGCTTTTTTAAAATTTAGGCTTTGAAATAGGTGAAATGATCAGAATGTCCAACAAAACAACACATATCGCAGCTATTTCAATCAAACCACACAAGGTCTAATTATCATTTCATCCTCCTTGTCTCTCTATTGACTACACACAAAAAAATGGACAACAAAATGTATTTAAGGAGCCACCCTCCTTGTCTCTCTATAGTTAGCACAAAAATGGACAAAAAAAACTGTAATTATCGAGCCATCCTCCTTGTCCTTTTATGAACAACACAGAAGGTATGGACAACAGAAACTGAATTATCGAGCCATCTTCTTGCCATCGTCATCCCTTTATGGACAACACCGAAAAAAATGTGAGCAATAAAAATACAATTATCGAGCCATCCTCCTTGTTTCTCTACCGATACTCTGAAAAAATGCCTTGCGTCTGATGCCAAAAACGAAAAACTGCGACGAACTAACCCTCAGGCACGTCAGCAAGAATCTCTTAAGGAGGGGTGGGGGTAAAACGCAGCTACTCTTTTGAGCTTTTACATGAAAAAAAATATCTAATGTCACTTTGACATAAACTGTCAGAATGACATGTCCGCCAGGGCAGGGACCTTCATGTTTTTGAACTCGAGATACACTTTTAAGAACAGGACGTGGAAAACAACACGCACCTTTTTCCTCACCGGCGGATGAAGTCTTTTTACTTTCAACGATATGTCCATCCATACAATAAGATAATTAACAGTTAACACATTTCTTATTTGGGACCCCACCATTGAAAATCTTTTTCAGATAAATCACAAAGATAATGATATCGTTAAAATTATGGGTAGCTTTATAAATAAATCAAATACGTTAAATTTATTAATAAATTAAATAAAACGAATAAAAAAAAACAACCGATAAAATAATTTGATAACTGATAAATACATTTATAAGGATTGATCAAATTAATTCTATTAGTCTTAGTTTTTTTATCAGCTTTATTATTATTACTGATTATTATATTTATGTTATTTATTATACACTTTAATTTATTCACAGTGTTATTTGTACGTGATATCATCTTCTTCTTTTTTTATTCTTAACCCGCGCAGGATACAAACCACCAGGATCTGACAATGACAATAACAAATTTAAGGAATCAGCAGTTGAGATTCACAAAATAGCCTGAAAGAGCCTATGAAATGATTAAATTAATGAATCATCAAGGTAAACTGAATAAAACTAGAGGTGATCACTTATACTACCAGTCTAAGCTAAAACTCTAAACTCTTAACTAAAACTAAAGTAAACTTTAACTCTAACTAAAAAAAAATTCTAAGCTAAGACTCTAAGCTAAGACTGTAGGCTAAAACTCTAAAACTCTTAACTAAAACTTAACTAAAACTACAACTTTAACTACAACTCTAAGTTAAGACTCTAAGCTAAAACTCTTAACTATTACTAAACTAAACTTCAACTCTAACTAAAACTCTAAGCTAAAAACTAAACTCTTAACTATTACTAAACTAAATTAGAACTCTAACAAAAACACTAAGCTAAGACTCTAAGCTAAAACTCTAAACTCTTAACTAAAACTAAAGTAAACTTCAACTCTAACTAAAACTCTAAGCTAAGACTCTAAGGTAAAAACTAGACTCTTAACTATTAGTAAACTAAACTAGAATTCTAACAAAAACTCTAAGCTAAGACTCTAGGCTAAAACTCTTAAACTATAACTAAACTAACCTTCAACTCTAACTAAAGCTCTAAGCTAAGACTCTAGGCTAAGACTCTAAACTCTTAACTAAACTACAACTTTAACTAAAACTCTAAGCTATGACTGTAAGGTAAAACTCTAAATTCTTAACTAAAACTAAACTAAACTAGAACTCTAACAAAAACTCTAAGCTAAGACTCTAGGCTAAAACTCTATGCCAATGGGTTAAAGAAAAAACCGGAAAAATGTTCGATAATTTCTAAGTCTAAAAAATTCAGTCCGAAAAAACTTAAAAAAAATTCAATAAGTGAGGGAGGCTCTTTGGGGGCCCGGGGGGCCTTTGGGGGTCCGGGGGACCCTTGGGGGCTGGCTGGTCCTTTGGGGGCCCGGGGGACCTTTGGGGCCGGGGGATTCCTTCGGGGTTGGGGTAGGGGGATCGGAGCCCTTTGGGGGAGCTGGTGTAGAGGACCTCACAACACTGTTCAAATAGAACTTGTGCATTATAACGACCATAGAGTTCCACTCTTCAAATCCTCTTCTAAATCATCTTCTAACATGTCTATAACTGTTTCGCCCAAATAGTTCCCTAAAATGTCTAAAACGGTTTCGCCCAAATAATCTCTAAACGTAATTTCTGCGTGTTCCTTTTGTTTTGACATCCCTGCGCTGTCACATTTGAAATTCCTAGGAAACCCTTCCCGCGTTAATCTCTTCATCTCTAAGATCAAAACATTCGCCCAGAAACAATTCTCCTGGACGAACACCAAATACATGAATAAACTTCGCCCGGAAACAATTCTCCTGGACGAACACCAAAGACATTAATAAACTTCGCCCGAAGACAATTCTTCTTGAAAATACATCAAAGTGAGAAAAATCCTGTTTTTTCATTCTCAGTGACAAAAACCATCTCCCTAGGGACTCTATGCCCATATATGGTGTTCGTTCCGGAAACTCATCAGGTTAGGTTAGGTTACACAATCAATTTCAAATAAACAAAAAATCGCGAAGAAAGGAAGAAGAAAACGAGGACAATTAACAGCCAGTGAAAAAATTGAAAAATTATGCTAATATTTTGGTCAAGACCTCCGCTTGACCGTCCTCAGTGCAGAATAAAACTGATAAAAATATAAAAAACCAAACTTAAAATAAAAACACCAAACTAAAATTGGACGACCCTTTCCTAGTAACGGTGAAAGGGTAACCTTAGTTACCCTTTAGTTACATATTAGGGCTTCTCTACTTATATGCCCCCAGGCCATAACTTACAACCCTTGTCCTGAGGGCTGTGGGGGAGTGTCCTCCTCAAAAGCATAATTTCTATCCGGAAATCCACAGCACTGAACAAAAATGGTTATCTAAAAATTTTGATTGGATGTGTTTGGGGAAAAGGTGGGTGAGAGATGAGGGCTAGTTGCCCTCAAATCACTTTCGACTATTAAAAAGGGCACTAGAACTTTGAATTTCCAATTGAATGAGCCCTTTTTCAAGTGCATTATGTTTACTTCAGATTTTCAGCTGATAAGTGACTATACTTGATACATTTAAATCGAAGTTTTTATCTCACCTTCGGAAGCCGGAAGTGAATACGAAAAATGTGACAGTTGTCTGATATCTTGAGTGTCCCGAGCACAGTTTATAGATTTATCCAGTAAGTTTATCGCAGATCATTTCTGGTCTTCATTCTCGGTTCGAACAAAAAAGCTCCTCCCACTTATTTCTACATTAGCGGGTTAGTCTGTTTCCGTCAATCAATGAGAAATGGTTACAAAGTGCATTATTCGTAATAGCGGGTTTCCACTTGTTTCGTGTCCAAGAGAAATCTGACTTGTCTACCCGTGAAAAGATCTAATGCCACTTATGTTTATATCTGCAAAAACGTTCTCTGGAGCACTCGCACCCTGGTCCAGGTTTTTATAATGGGTGAGATAGGGTATGATCATACTGCTAATTCTATAAACTGTGGTCCCAAGTAAAATCAGGGTTGGTAAAAAACCGTTTACAGATGAAAGAATTTGAAGGCATTTTCAGAAAGTTTGCTTGGGGAAAGAGCAAGCAACCCCGAAAATACATTACACAACGGAAAAAAAAGTAGATTTGAGTTTTAGGGCTCATTTGGTGATGGGTGGAATTTTCTTTTTACGAAATGATTTTGTTTTATCTCATAAATTAAAAAAATGTGTCCGTTTTGTGTCCCAAATGTCTAAAATTTGTCCCTTTTTTGCCCTGTTATGTCATTATGTCTCGGCACACAAGAATATGTCCTTTGGACATAGGGACAAAAATGCAATTGGCAGTATTTTAATATAATAATACATAATAGAAAAAATATATAATTAAAAGGTCGTTTCCTATTAATCAAGTTAAGTGAGACCCAAAATGACATTAAAATTGAAAAATTACATCATTTTTTCCCCATTTGCACTCTTAACGAGGTCAGAGAGGGTGAAAGCACCCATTCTTACTGTTGGCCTACTTTTGGCTTTAACGGTGCTGTACTGCAATTTCGTACCCATGAACTCAAATATGAAGAAATGTTGGGCTTCTCTACTAGTTTTAACTTCAAATGCCTGGGAGGCGGAGGTAACTTTAATTACATCAATAATTTTGCTGGACGTTCTACTTTTTTCATGGCTAAAGAGTACAAATCTAAACAGAAGATTTTCTTCAAATGCTTCATAAAGTCTGTCTTGACTTTCTAGCTTTTATTTAAACCCTTCATCCTCACCCTTTGACACTGGAGGTGGGTGCAAGGAGAACATCAGAAGATTGCCATATTTAACTTAGCTCTTGGATTTGACAAATTTGGTTATTATTGTAAAAAAGAACTTGAATCACAAAAAAAAATCAATCACAATTTTGTTCTCGATTACCATGACTCTGAAAGAATCACAGCTTCGTTTTAGCATAAGTTGTTAAGTGATCTTTAATGACTACCACAGAATAGGCCCAATTACCAAAAGTCATCCATTTAGCATACCGTGCATAATTTTCTCATGGTTTTTGAAAATGCTGGGAGGATTTATATTGGTCTCCAATTACAGCACAGCGCTGTAAAATATAAGCATACCATATATTAAATACGTAACCTAACCTAGGTACCTTTCCCCTCCCTTAAACCCCAAAAAATCTCATTGAGAAACCCACGGCTTTACTCCATTTACTGCCGAAAAGAGGAAACACTTGAACAAACCCAGAAGATCGATCAAAACTACATGCTGTAAGAACAAATTCTCATCAAACAAATCAAAACTTTCAGCCAAATCCGGTTAGAGGATTGATTCCTCGTTTGATTCCTCAGTAGAACACGTAAGCTAAATATCAGGTAGCAGCAAGAAGGATTTGGGCGGAAATCATGGATTTGGGCGGTTGCTCATCCCTTAAAATTAAGTCCACTTGAGTCTGAATTCTACTGAGTATAATATGACATAGAACTTTACTTCTGACTGTCTGGAGTGTGATACCTCTCCAGTTATCGCATGATGTCTTTCAACCTTTCTTGAAGAGTTTCACGATAATGACTTTATTCCAGTCAAGAGGGACAGCCTCTTCATCTCACACCTTACCAAGCAGCTTAAATAGTGGGCCGGTGAGGGACTCCATCGCATCCAGCTGCTTTCCCCCATTTTTTAGCGACTTAAGGGCTATTATAACTTCCTGAAAGAGGATGGGGCCCGAACAGATATCCAAATTAAATAGGGGCATGTCAGGGACCAACACTGGATCATTGGGTATCGGCTGGTTCAGAGCATCAGGGACCAACACACTGGCTCATTGGGTACCGGCTGGTCCAGACTGTCAGGGACCAACACTGGCTCATTGGGTATCGGCTGGTTCAGAACATCAGGGACCAACACTGGCTCATTGGGTACCGGCTGGTTCAGAACGTCAGGGACTAACACTGGCTCATTGGGTATCGGCTGGTTCAGAATATCAGGGACCAACACTGGCTCATTGGGTATCAGCGGGTTCAGAACGTCAGGGACCAACACTGGCTCATTGGGTATCGGCTGGATCAAAACATCACAGTCTTACAAAATCACCAAGGCATTAAATTAAACACAAAATCAATGAAAATAGCAGCATTTTTACATTTTCATTTCATGTTTCACTTATCAATTTTCATTTTCGATTAATTGTATTATTTATCGTCAGTTGATTATGTGTTGTTTCTCATAGAAATGTCTTTCATGTTGTAAATTCTATTCCCGTGGTATGTGCTATGGATAAAGTTTCTAATATTCGGTCTGATTATTTTTTTTTTTTTCATTCTTCTTTAATTGCAAATTTCCCTCCAATGTTTTATCTTTTCTTCTCCATGTTGAGGATGTCTTGTTTTGATACCGGCGAAATGATGGTGTGATTCCTTGTTGTTTTTTTTTTCCTTCTCCCCGTTGACCCGTTATTTTTTCAAAATGTATTTCTTTGTTTTGTTTTGTGCCAGTTACATTTTAGACAGGAGCGTAATTTTTTCAAAATCCTGAGGGGAGGAGAGCAAGTTCAGACGAATTTCCCAAGTCCAGTGAAAATGAACAAGCGAAAAATGAAAAAATGAGCAATATAGTGCCGTAAAGGCAAAGGTACAACTCAAGAAAACAATGGGTGCCTGAATTATGTAAGCCTAGAGTTTTGACGAGATTTTTTAAGATGCTAAATTTTAGCTCAAGGAGGTAAACTGGGTTCTACGGGGGGGGGGGGGAATTGCCCCATAGTACCATAGTGATTTACACCCCTGGATTTAGATCTGTTAATCTTACAAGGTCATTATTGATCCTGCCGTAATTGCTACTCAAGAATTTTCCTTATTTGATGAGCCTTGTGAATAATTCTCAGTCGATTATTGGCAATTAATTTCCTCTGTCTCCCTTTGATTTTCTTGAATAAATGGCTAAATTATTCAAGCTAAAATCGTAAAATAAAAATTGGTAGTCCTAGAGCCATGTGAAATGTTATAGACTGTAAAGAAAACAATTTTTTTAAAAGGCCTGAGTTGCCAAATTCATAGCGCAAACTAAATGTAGAGCGCATGCTCACAAGATGCATATTTGAAACAAAAGTCTTAGGCTGATTATCACCTTTACTAGCATATTCTCAAAACTATAAGAAGGTTGGGTCCTTGCAATACCCTTCAAAAAATCTTCCTACGTTTTTTGTTTTTTTTTTTTTTTGGTTAGAATAAGAGATCTATTTATTTGACACTATCTTCTCAATTTTGTTGACAACATTGGGGAAAATACTGGAAAAGCCAAATAGTTGGCAAAATTTGTTTTCCATCAATCTTCAAAAAGCCTTTGGCCTTGTTAATCAATTATGAAAGGCATGCATTTGATAAGTGATTGGGGTCAGCGCCCAGCAAGGAGGTAAAGGCCAGAGACTACTTAAATATGTAATTATGGATGACAAAATATTCCGGTACAATTTAGTTAATGTTGAATGAATTCTTTTTTTGGGAATTATATTCATAAGTTTACTCTTTAGCTTGTTCTGCTGCCCCCAGGAGTGACACCTGGGGTGCTTACTCCCTCTAGCCCCTTCCCTTGATGCAGCTCCAGTAGTACACACACTCTAGTTATTAACCCTATACAGGCCACTATAGCAACGAATACCAGGAAAAAATCTCCATCGCTTCCCATGTAATCTCTAGGTCAGACTATTGACGAAAATTTTTTTTTTTGCATGATTTATTCAAAATTGTCAATTTTAGACCATGTTGTAAAAATACGACATTAGCCTCTCGAGTATATAAAAATGGGGCATTTTCACTTGGTGTGGAAGGCTTTAAAACAATTGTTTTTGGCAGTAAGGCACAGTGGAAGGTCACATTTTTCGCATTCAAAAGTGGTATATCCCGATTTGCACTCTTTGCAGCGGCTCTGCTTTTCAGTCTTTTTTGGGCAGTGACCAAGTCCATCGGCTTGAGAAGATATTGCCGGTTGAATTCGATTGCGACTTCGAATGGGGCTGGGACTTGCTTTGACATCTACGGATGGTCTAGCACGTTTACTTTGGGGCATTACATGCGCCGAGGTATACAGCCCTGCAGCAACTTCAGACCTGAAGGCTCTCAAGATCATCGGATCGTCTGTCCTTGAAGTCAGTGGTTTGACGTCTGACCTGAAAAGAAGCCAGCTATTGCAGACTGCTGTGTCAATAAGCCACCAGAAGATTCTCATATACCATTTTCGTGTCCGAAGATGAGTTCGGCACATCTCCGCCAGCATGTCTGCTAAATCTACGCCACCCATATGACGGTTGTACTCATAAACAATGGCTGGCCTTGAAACTTCAACCCTGGATTTATCCTTAACGTTCCAGCGTCTGCACGTATCCTGTGGCGTTATTCCTGCATACGTCGAAGCCAAGCAAACCGTGTTGTTATCTAACCATTTCACTACAATAACACCAGAATGAATGTCAGTCCTGTAATCTGACGTTCCTCTCTCTCGTTTCTTCATTTCACCATCTGTGAGGAGCGGGCAGTCCTTCAGTCGCGCTTTGTTCAACGTACCAATACAAGGGGATCCTTTAATTTGAGCAAAACTCATTAGTTTCAAGCTCGAAAACCAGTTGTCAAAGTATATCTTGTAGTTCATTTTCTCTGGCAAGGTACTCATCAGACGTAAAACTATGTTGCCTCCGACTCCAATATCTGGCTCTATGTCATCTTCAACAAGAGGGTCCTCCCCTTGGTAAACTTCAAAATCACATGCAAAACCTGACACACCAGCTCTTGTGAACACTTTTATTCCCCACTTCGTCGGCTTTTTCGGTATACATTGTCTCAAGTTGCTTCGCCCTTGAAAGGAATCATTTGCTCGTCAATGGAATGGTGTTCTTCAGGGCTGACTTCAAGAAACTTGGAACGGATATGACTCAGGACAGATCGAATCATGTATAGCTTGTCAAATCCTTCTTCTCCAGGTTTCTTGGCTTTATTGTTGTCGTTGAAATGAAGAAAACGTTCGATCTTGTCAAACCTTTGTCGGCCCATCTTGTCGGTAATTTGAGGGTATCTGGTGGCTGCTTCCCAGTGCATTCGATAATAGGGAACTTTTATCACTCCCAATAATAGAATAATGCTCATGAAAGCTTTTAGCTCTTCGGCAGTGAGGCAGAGGTTGCATCCCTCAGTTTGAAGTGCAAAGACGTTACTTTGTTCAACTATCAGCTCAAGAAGTTCATCGTCAAAGAATTTTTGGAAGTATTTCAGTGGAGTCTCCAAGATGCCTGGAACTTGGCGAGGCTCTCCTTTCCAAGACAGATCAACTTTTTCTATCTCTACTTTTCTCCAGCCAAATTTCTCTTGGACTTTCGATTTCTTCTTTGATTTTCCAGTACTTGGTGTTACCGGTTGCTGTTGCTGACTGGAGGGTGGAGTTTCCCCCGAGTCATCGTCACTGGGTTCAGTGTTAGCCTCCACGTCATCCTGTTCCAAGAAGAAGTGGAGATTGTCCAGTAGAGGCAACAATTCTGCATCAGGGTCATCGATAAGATCTTCTGGAGACAGGAAGTCTGGATCATCGTCATCATCATTGTCGGACAAGTCCGACAACATGTCTTCTCGAATGTCAAAAATATACTTGGCCGCCTCTTTTGCGTCAATTCGGCGATTTTGAGCTCGTTTTCTTAGTCTGTGGTAAGATTCCGCCTTCTAAAAAGAAAACAAAAATTAGTTATTCGTTTCACAATTTTTGAGCCACGATCGTCCGATGTTGTATTTTTACAACAGGAGGAAGTTTATCTTGCTACTGATCCAAATTCTTGCACATTTCGTGAATTTCAACTACAGTAATTCTAAACGGTATATATTTTATACGCATATGACATGCAAGGAATCTCCCACCCTTTCGTTTTGTTTCCAATTTCTAGCTTAGAAATTGCCTACCTTTTCATTCGTTTTTCTTATCCCTTGGTTTGGCGACTCACTGTTTAGGCCACATGTCACACAGCAGCTCCCCGAAGGTATTAATCGACTGCCATCTTTCAGCCCCATTGAAAGATGTTGATAAAAGCAGTATTTTTTTACAGCAAGATGGCAGTCCAAGCACGAAAAGTACAGTGTTGTTTTTTTTACAACAATTGCCTCTATAGGGTTAAGCGAATGTTTAAGTTGGACTGTTTTCCCAGTTCCATTGACTAATGTAATAGATTGATCAGTAACTTTTCATTTGCTTCAGTTTTAAAACACTAAATTAAAAAAACACTGCTTATTTGATATTCTACCAAAAAAAAAATTCAAATCATTTTTTAAAAAACATTGTTCACAGTAAAGCAAATATAAAACAATAATAAAATAGAAATATAATTACAATAAAATGCTATTAGACTATTTATATTAGATATAGCCATACTAATTAAGTCTAAATATAGTAGACTCAACATTGCTACGACTACATACGAATAATATGATATCATATGTTCAGATGTTAACAATTTTTGAATAGCTGCAAAGACTAGATGAACGGTACCCCAAGTTAGCATAAGGGAGAGTGGGGGGAGTGGTTATGTATGGGGGGTTATTTGAGTTAGCTACTATGAATACTCTGAATTCTAGTCGCAGTTAGCATCTAGGTAAAATCCTCATGTTCGGACAACACCTTTGGCCTCTAGCGAACAGGTTCTAAAAGAGTTGACAATACCCTTCCCCAATCTGCCCTACTTTGCTATTTAATAAATTGGCTTGCTTTACCCACATTTTGTCAGTAATAAAAAATTAAGAAAAGTAAGAATTGCCACCGTTGGTGATATTTATAAAAGTAGCTGTCCTCCTATGGATGATTGGTTTTATTAGGGTATTAAACAAAAAACAAATTTTTTCAAGTGAAAGTAAGGAGCAACATTAAAACGAACAGAAATTATTACGTATATGAGGGGGTCCGCCCCCTTGTCAATACCTCTTTGAGCTAAAGTTCGAATTTTGTTCCTATTCTTTAAGAATGACCCCTGAATCCCAAAGGCCGTTTAATTAGAATAAAAAGCTCTTTTGAAAGTACACTAAAAATACTTTAGCGTAAAGAGGGAGGTATTGACGAGGCGGCGAGCGCGCTCATATACGTAATAATTTCTATTCGTTTTAATGTTGCTTCTTGCTTTCAGTTGAAAAAAAATTGTTTTATTTAATACCCTAATAAAACCAATCATCCATAGGAGGACAGTTACTTTTATAAATGTCACCATCGGTGGTAATCCTTACTTTTATTAATTTTTTTGACTACTGACAAAATGAGGGGAAGCAAGCCAATTTTTTAACTAGGAAACTAGGAGAAGAGCATTGTCAAATCTTAGGGCTTACCATAAAAGTTAACCCTTTCAAAAATTAAATAAATAACACAAGCTTTTTCAACTGAAAGTAAAAGCGTCCTAAAAAATCACTAAAAAAAAGCACTAAAAAAATACTTTTAAAAAAGCGTCTTATTGTTCTAATTAAACGGCCCTTGTGTTTCAGGAGTCATTCTTAAAGAATTGGGACACAATTTAAACTTTAGCGTAAAGAGCGAGGTATTGAGGAAGGGGCAAACCGCTTTATGTACGTAATAATTTCTGTTCATTTTGAGTTTTAATGTTGCTCCTTACTTTCAGTTGAAAAAACGTGTTTTTTTTTTTTTTCTGATCGTTTTTTTAAATAATGCCAGGAAATCTGGTCTCACCTCCACGGAGATACCCCTCCTCTCGGAAAAATCCTCTAGACAATTCAATCCCGTTATAAATTTCCCCCGACAGTCACTCTTAAACTACTCTGCGCGTAAAATTGAGACGGAAAAGAGAAAGCAAGACATACAAAAGAATTTTGTATAAGAATTCTGGCAGATTCCCCCAGTGTATAATTTCCCCTGACAAATCAATCCCCGGAAACTTCCCTCCCCATGGAAAATTTCCCCCCCCCCCATCCGGATATGTATGCGTTCATCCCATTAACAAATACTATGCGCAAACAATGGGCATAGTTGTTGGGCCTTACAACTATAATGAACAAAATGGCTATCTCAAAATTTTGATCGGACGATGTTGGGAAGAAATGGGCAGTGGAGGGGGCATAGTTGCCCTCCAATTTTGCTGGTCACTTAAACAGGGCACTAGAACTTTTAAATTCCGTTTGAACGAGCCCTCTCCCGATATTCTAGGTTCACTGGGTCGATACGATCACCCTGGGAAAAAAAAAAAAAAAAAAAAACAAATAAACACGAATTCGAGATCTTTCTTCTGGCAAACAATACAGAATTCCTCATTTTTGCAGATAGAAGCTTGAAACATCTGAATTAAGGTTCTGTGATACACTGAATCACAAGGTGTGATTTTCATTATGATCTCTTGACTTTTAGGGGTTGTCTCCCCCTTTTTTCAAAAATCAGGAAAATTTTCACAGGCTCGTAACCTTAGATGGGTAAGACTAAAGTTTATGAAATTTATATATTTGAAATCAGCATAAAAAGGTAATTCTTTTCATATATATAAATCTAATGGTATCAAAATTCCGTTTTTTAGAGTTTCGGTTACTATTGAGCCGGGTCGCTCCTTACTTACAGTTCGTTACCACGAACTGTTTGATAGTTTGAACTATATCCAAGACGCGTTTCTTCACCTGATGTCAGGTGAAGAAATTCCGTTTGAATGAGCCCTCCCTCGATATTCTAGGTTCACTGGGTCGATACGATCACCCCTGGGAAAAAAAACAAATAAACACGAATTTGAGATCTTTCTTCTGGCAAAAAATACAGAATTCCACATTTTTGCAGATAGAAGCTTGAAACATCTGAATTAAGGTTCTGTGATACACTGAATCACATGGTATGATTTTCATTAGGATCTCTTGACTTTTAAGGGTTGTCTCCCCCTTTTTTCGAAAATGAGGAAAATTTTCACAGGCTCGTAACCTTAGATGGGTAAGACTAAAGTTTATGAAATTTATATATTTGAAATCAGCATAAAAAAGGCAATTCTTTTCATATATCTAAATCTAATGGTATCAAAATTCCGTTTTTTTAGAGTTTCGGTTACTATTGAGCCGGGTAGCTCCTTACTTACAGTTCGTTACCACGAGCTGTTTGATAGTTTGAACTATATCCAAGGACGCGTTTCTTCACCTGATGTCAGGTTACCACCAGACCAAAAAATTCGTAAGGTCCAACTCTTAAAAACGTAACTTTTGATAGGAAAGTCTCTTTTCAAGGAAGGGTGCCTTAATTTCGCTATCAAGGGCAGTACTTAAAGAGGGGAAAGGGAACATTTGTTGCCTGTATAATTTGAAAAATATTTTTTACGTAATCTCATTAAAAATCCTCCCTCTAACTTTTAAAAGGTGCCTAAAAAGTATACAATAATAACAGTTTATACTTCTTTACCTTCAGTAAATTCCTATTTATTCAGCTGTAAGTGCTGCTTCCAGTTTACCTGCACAGCAGAAAAAGACCCCTTCCCCTGATGCGTGTATAAAACCCAAGGCTGCTATTTTGCTTATCTTGTTGTTTTTTAATTGCCATTATTAGCGCTGCCTAAGTCTAGAACGATGTGGGCACAGTGTATTATTTCTTTTTCTCCATACCCGGGCACTTCGCATCGAAGGAGTTGTTGTAGAAACTTCAAAAAGGACTCATTCGATAGGAAATTGGAATGACTAGTGCCCTTTTTTAATAGTCGAAAGTGATTTAAGGGCAACTAGCCCCCCCCCCCTATGCCCATCATTCCCCAAACACATCCAATCAAAATTTTGAGATAGCCATTTTGTTCAGCGTAGTTGATTTCCAGATATAAAATATCTTTTTGAGGAGGGACACTCCCCCACAACCCTCGGGGCAAGGGCTTTAAGTTATGCCCTGGGCGCATACAAGGTTTTTATAGAAGGCGTTGTCGTAGAAACTTTAAAAAGGCTCATTCGATTGGAAACTCAAAGGGCTAGTGCCCTTTTTACTGTCGAAAGTGATTGGAGGGCGACTAGCCCCTCCCCCCACGCCCATCATTCCCCCAAATACATCCAATCAAAATTTTGAGATAGCCATTTTGTTCAGCGTAGTTGATTTCCAGATAGAAAATATGTTTTGAGGAGGTCACTCCCCTACAACCCTCGAGGCAAGGGTTTTAAGTTATGCCCTGGGGGCATAAGGTTTTTATGGAAGGCGTTGTCGTAAAAACTTCAAAAAAGGCTCATTCGATTTGAAATTCAAAGGGCTAGCGCCCTTTTTAATAGTCGAAAGTGATCGGAGGGCAACTAGCCCCCCCCCCCCACGCACGTCATTCCCCCAAACACATCCAATCAAAATTTTGAAATAGCCATTTTGTTCAGTGTAGTTGATTTCCAAATAGAAAATATGTTTTTAAGGAGGACACTCCCCCACAACCCTCGGGATAAGGGTTGTAAGTTATGCCGTGTGGCTTATAAGGTTTTTATAGAAAGCGTTTGTCGTAGAAACTTCAAGTAACACCCCTTCCACGCCCACCATTTCCCCAAACACATCCAATAAAAATTTTGAGATAGCCGTTTTGTTCCAAGCAGTTAAAGTTCAGGAATTTATACGTTGAGCAGGACACTCCCCCCACAGTCTTCAGAGCAAGGGCTATAATTTATGCCCTGGGGGCATATAAGTTTTTATTGAAATCTTTGTCGTAGAAACTTGAAAAAGGGCTCATTCGATTGGAAATTCAAAGGTCTAGTGCCCTTTTTAATAGTCGAAAGTTATTTGAGGGCAACTAGCCCCCCTCTCTCGCCCACCTTTTCCCCAAACACATCCAATCAAAATTTTTAGATAGCCATTTTGCTCAGTGCTGCGGATTTCCAGATATAAATTGTTTTTGAGGAGGACACTCCCCCACAGCCCTCAGGGCAAGGGCTGTAAGTTATGCCCTGGGGACATATAAGGTTTTTACTGAACGCGTTGTCGTAAAAACTTCAAAAAGGGTTCATTCGATTGGAAATTGAAATGGCTAGTGCCCTTTTTAATAGTCGAAAGTGATTGGAAGGCAACTAAAACTCCTTCCGCGCCCACCATTTCCCCAAACATATCCAATCAAAATTTTAGATAGCCATTTTGTTCCACGAAGTTTAAAGTTCAGGAAATTATAACTTTGATCAGGACACTCCCCCAACAGTCTTCAGGGCAAGGATTATAAGTTATGCCCTAGGGAAATATAAGGTTTTTTATTGAAACCTTTGTCGTAGAACGTGAAAAAGGGCTCATTCGATTGGAAATTCAAAGGGCTAATGCCGTTTTTAATAGTCGAAAGTGATTTGAGGGTTACTAACCCCCCTCTCACGCCCACCTTTTCCCCAACACATCCAATCAAAATTTTAGATAGCCATTCTATTCAACGCAGTTGAAAGTTTTGTAAATTAGGTCTTTAAGGATGACAAACCCATCCCCCCACAACCCTCAGGGCAAGGGTTTTAAGTTATGCCCTGGGAGCATGTAAGGTTTTTATTGAAAGCGATGTTGTAAAAACATCAAAAAGGGCTCATTCAATTGAAAATTGAAAGGCTAGTGCCCTCTTAAACAGTCGAAAGTGATTGAAGGGCAACTAAACCCCCCTCTCACGCCCACCATTTCCCCAAACATATCCAATCAAAATTTTGAGATATTCATTTTGTTCAACGCAGTCGAAAGTTCTAGAAATTAGGTCTTTTAGGATGATAACCCCATATGAGCCCTCAGTGCAAGGGTTGTAAGTTATGCCCTGGGGGTATATAAGGTTTATATAGAAAGTTGTTGTGCAAATTTCAAAAGGGGTTAATTTGATTGGAATTTGAAATTGCCCTTTTTAATAGTCGAAAGTGAGTGGAGAGTATTTAACCCCCCTCTCATGCCCACCGTTTCCCCAAACACATTCAATCAAAGTTTAGAGATAGCCATTTCGTTCAAGGTAGTTGAAAGTTCTGGAAATTATGTATTTAAGGATGACAAACCCCCCAGAGTCCCCAGGGCAAAGGTTTTAAGTTATGCCCTGGGGGCATATAAGGTTTTTAATGATAGAGTTGTCAGAAAACTTCAAAAGGGGTTCATTCAATTGAAAATTGAGAGGGCTAGTGCCCTTTTTAATAAATGAAAGTGATTTGACGGTAACTAACCCCCATCTCACGCCCACCATTCCCCCAAACACATCCAATCCAAATTTTCAGATAGCCATTTGTTTCAACGTAGTAGAAAATTCTGGAAATTAGGTCTGTGAGGATGACAATTCCCCCCCCCCGTCCCTCAGGGCGAGGGTTGTAAGTTATCCCCTGGGGGCATATAAGGTTTTTATTGAAAGTGTTGTCGTAGAAACTTCAAAACGGCTCATTTGTTTGGAAATTGAAAGGGCTAGTGCCTTTTTTAATAGTTGAAAGAGATTGGAGAAAGACTCACGCCCCTCTCACGCCCACCATTTTCCCAGACACATCCAATCAAAATTTTGAGATAGCCATTTTGTTTAACGTAGTTGAAAGTTTTGGAAATGAGGTCTTAGAGGATGACATTCACCCTCACAGCCTTAGGGTAAGAGTTTTAATTTTTTGCCCTGGGGGTATATAAGGTGTTTACAGGAAGCGTTGTCGTAGAAACTCAAAAAGGGCTCATTCGATTGGAAATCGAAAGGCCTAGTGCCCTTTTTAATAGTCGAAAGTGATTGGAAGGCTTGACATTTTTATAGTAAAGATCGATGTGGGTATGATGTATTATTTTTTTGTTGTTGTTGTTGTTTAGACCAGGGCACTTTGTATCGAAGGAGTTGTCGTAGGAACTTCAAAAAGGGCTCATTTGATTCAAAATAGAATGGGCTAATGCCCTGTTTAATATTCGAAAGTGATTGGAGGGAAAATAATCCCCCTCCAACGCCCACACTCCCATTTGAATTTATGTTTAAAAACTAAATGTTGCCATAAAATTAAATAAAAATGCACTGCGTTCATGCTAATTCCTAATAAGGCATCTCAGCAGTATCCCAAGAACGACTGAGGGTATTATGTTCAAATTTTCGGGCTGCTTCTGCTCTTAAAATTTAACTAAATCAAAATAGCGTAAGTGTATCCAAGCTATCAAAGAAAGTAAACATATTTTTTTTGCGAATGGTATCAAGTTTTCTATTTCAGGTCAACTAGAAAAGGAATGAAACTAAATTAAACACTACTATTTTTTGTCCAGATTTTTAAGAGGGTGTATGTTGTTAAAAATTGCTGAAAATTTTTCTCCAGCATAGAAATAGCAGGCCAAACTATAAGTTCTTAAAAAAACGAAAGACCTAAAGTATTATTTTCTTTTTCTCTGAAAAGACTATGTCAATATAAAACGAACAAAAATTAATTAAAAAAACTTTTTCCAAAAAATAAGTTTTTCAAAGAAAAGTAAAGAACTCCATTAAACAAAAAATGAGCAAAAATAAAATTGAAGTATCTACCAAGCGTGAAACTACCATAAATCAGAATCGATAAATAAATGAAACCCAAAACGAACTGAAATTGCAATAAATAACCGAGTCAAACTCAAAACGAGCAGAAATTAACATAACTTGGTCTCAAAACCCCTATGCCTTCCCGAGGCCAGAACATAATTTGCACTTTACTTAAAAAAATACAAATGAATGTGCATTGTCAGTTTACTATAAATATACTGATATTTAGTAATCAAAATGTTAATATTATTTGATTTATTAAAGTTATAAAAGTAAAAACATTTATATTTTTTTCAGTAAAGTGCAAATTATGTTCTGGTCTTGGGAAGGTATAGGGGGTCTGAGCCCAAATTATGTTAATTTCTGCTCGTTTTGAGTTTGACTCGATTATTTATTGTAATTTCTGTTCGTTTTGGGTTTCATTTATTTATCGATGCTTATTTGTGGTAGTTTCACGCTTGGTAGATTATTTGATTTTATTTTTGCTCATTTTTTGCTTAAGGGAGTTCTTTACTTTTATCTGAAAAACTTATTTTGTGGAAATTTTTTTTTTAATTAATTAAACCAAAAGTTGATGAGTAATACGTACAAAATAAAAGGCAAATCAATAAACACACGACACTATAGAGTTTTGAAGAAAAGAATGAAACCAACTAGATTCTTTTTTATTTATTGTTAAATTTCAATAAAAACTGTCTTAATAAATCCAGCTTCTTAAAAAGACCCAAAAAATAATTTTAATCGTTCCCTTCCCGTCTGATATTTTAGATTGGCTCGGTCTCAGTCTCACCTCCTCTAGCTTCAAATTTGCATCGCTCCAACATGAAGATTTAAGCAATTCCGAGTGACAGAGTTTTTATTTTGCTTTTAGTTTATCAAACAAAAAATATTCAATCATTGTCTTCAGTTCCTATACAAAACAACAGTTATTTTGCATAATATGCATTTTTCCGTTTATAATTTGAATCGTAACTCCCACCCAAAAGAAAGTAAGAAATAAATGAAAGTTCAAACAATTCAACCCCAAGAATGTTACCCTAAAGCTGTTTGATGGGTCTCACAAGTCCAGGCACGTACAAAGAATTTTTAGAGGAGGAGGTCAAGCAAAACAAAAAATTGAACTCATTTCCAAAATGAGACAAAAAGTAGAGAATTATTTTTATTTCTCAACAATATATGAATATAAGCGAACATGAGGGGCACAAAAAAGCATTGGGTTTTACATAACATAAACGCCAAATATATCTAGGTTTTAAATGCATGAAACGGAAAAAGTCGATGAGTTGAGAAAAACAAATAAAAAAGATCAAATTATGCAAAAAACGAATTGAATTTTGGCCCCGAATTTTCACTTGTATTTAATTTTTTCAAATTTTTAATTTTCAAATTTAAAAAAAATTTAATATCTCATCCAAGATTACAACCTAAGTTACGCAGCCTCGGGATGTGTTCTTAACGTTGTGCTATACTGATAAAAGTGGGAAGTAACTGAACATTCAGAAGTGGTTGAAAAATATATTTCACAAATTAGAAAAAGAAAAATTGTGTGACAAAGAAATAAAAGGAAGATGGAACAAAAAGATCAGTGAGTTAATAAAAATGAACAGGAAATGATTTAATTAAAAAAATTAAGGGGGATAGTAAAAAACCTATAATTTAATAAAGAAATGCCGAGAAATTTACGTTTTCAAGGGGATGGGGCCCCAGTCCAGCCTGTGTGGTTCCTATGAATCAGTGTTTAAGTAAACTGTAAGCATACCCTATACATATACAAGACTGTTTATCTTCTTCATAAAAATAAGCATTAGTCTAGTTGTCGTTTTCAAAAGCCAAATATTTAGTGATTGTCCTTTTCTGAAGAAAACATGCTAAACACACAAGCAGTACCATTAAATTATTTATTTTATACTATTTCCAAATATCATGGCCCCTTTTCTGAAAAAACACCCACCCCCCTGATGGTACGGGATATAGCCCTAGGAATATATTTAAAAAAAAATCAACCAATAAAATTCTTACTTTACAATATGAAAGAACACGAAAGAATGTAACGAGAAAGAATGTCATCACAAGATTCGAAACAACGATGAAATGTATTTAAACAGTTATATATGGGATCTCGCAGATGGGGAGGGGGGTATAATGTCAAAAAGTGACCATGATATTTGGAAAGTTTAGCATAAAATTGAAAATTCCGGCTCAACTAACCCTCCCCCTCAATACTTTGATATAACCCAAAAACGACTCATTTTACAGTTTCATATATTTTTTTCAATACCAGCTGTTCATAATCCTATATAAAAAGAGCAACTTTTGTATATAACCTGATATTATATCAAACCAATCAGTAGGGGGGGGGGGTGAGGTTTTTACGGAAGGAATAATATATATATATCATCGGTATTTGTCAATTAGCTGATACACACGCAAGATAGATGCTAAAGGAAACTAGTCAAACGAGTATCAGTCAGTAGAGAATTGGATCGCAAAGTGTGGTTTTTGTCATTGCATTTACAATATTTAAACTATTGTTTTTTTGGGTTAAAGGGGGAAAAAGTACCTAGATTAGGTTACGTGTTTAATAATATATACTATGCTTTACCCCCACCCACCCCCACCACCCTAATGTGCAAATATATAGCCCCAATTTGGTTCTAAACTTTTATAGTTTACCTATTACATGTGGAATTTCACAAGGTTCAATTCTCAGAGTTGAACCTTAAGATCTCCTGGTGGTCACATCCTGGGGTCATGAAGATCTTGCAAGCATCCTTAAAATCTCACCTTCAAGTGACAAGGAAATCACTGCTGTTTTCCCTACGCTGTGAAGTCTAGATGTTGTATCGCAGCCAGACACTGCGTTGCAAACGAGTTGATTTTTTGCTACTTCGGTTCCTAGCTGGTTCTTGATCCTTTTTATGTTGCACGCTCGTCGGTTATTTTCATGCGTGTCTGTCAGCATAAAGATGTTACATTTGTCAAGCTTGGAATGGTACAGTAGAAGGACTAATAGGTGGGTATCATTCCCAATCAAAGTGGTCGACAAAGTTTAAGAACAACTTACAGCAGTTTGTACAACTAAGAAATTGGAATCATCCTGAGTATGTAGAACTTTAAATACTGAGTTCGTCAGCCTCTCAGTAAGTAAGTTGATGAAGCTTTGTTTTTTTTGGGGGGTTTCTCAAAAATTCCTCCTTATTTTTGATGATCCTCATGTTAGGAGATAATTCAATCATTGGACATGACAAGCCTTTGGTTCTCTTCAGTTGTGTGCAAGTTTTCGTCGTTGGTGTATCACTGTAAAAATGATGGGAAAGTACAAAGCCCGAACGACAGAACCTCGCTCAAGTCAGAACCACTGTGGCTAGATATTGCAAGATCAGAGGTGGGTTGACCATTTCTCTTCCGCAATTTATCACCACAGATGACATCTCAGCCATAGTTACAGCTTTCTCCTGAAAACATATTTGTCAATGTCTTTCGCTTCCATATCCTTCAAAATGGTTTCTCCTAGAGATTTGGCATCGTCTGCGTTTATAGATAATGAAGCGCGGACACCAGTAACCACGTTTATCAGTTGTGAATTCTGCATGAAGACTTCTAGAGGCTCAATGTATCGAATTATCGTTTCGATGTCTGCCAGATCTCTAGCTCTCCTCGAAGACATTGCTTCTGCGTGATTTTCAATAGTAAACTCTGTGAGGCAAGTCACTTTCTGCTTGCGTTCGTTAACGAGAACCAAAGTAGGTAAAGTAGATGTCCAAATTGGCCGCTCCAATTCAGTCATGCTTCTACCTCTCGTCAGACTGCCACTCGTTTTCGTACTTCTCCTTAGCTTTTGTTCGATCACCAAATCAGGAGAAAGTGCCGCCCAGTAGTTGTAAGTTCTCCGGATGAACAGGTATTCCTGTAACGTTCTGTGCTGCTCTAGGTTGTCTTTCCTCAAATGAAAAATCGACCCCACGAACAGCCAAGTAGACTTCGTGTAAAGATTGCGGCAGGAAGTAGCAAAGTAAGGAAGCCTCTCTAACATCGACTGTAGGTAAAGCTCAATGTTGCCATAAACGAAGTTGAAAAGCAGAAATGATTATCCGCTCTTTTCCAAAATCGGAAGCAAAATCTTAAACAGTATTTCACTAAATACTTCTATTCAACGTTCGCGGATCCCAGTTTATTCTCTTGTCTTTATGTTTTCAGAAGTAAATAAAACGGCACAAACCTTGTATATAGCCTTGAACCCAGTCATCTAGCAAGTACTACGGTAGATGGCCCCACCGATTAGATCACCTAAAGAATGGCATTAAAGAACGAAAGTCGTAAACTGGACGGGAAGGAGGAGTCTGGAAAACTGGTTTGAAACTAAACTGTTCGAGAATCACATTCCAAGGTGTCGAACCATCAATATGTCGCAATGTTTTTTGCTTCAAAGAAGGTGGACAAATTTATCCAAGAATCAATTTGGCGGCACATCCATCACAAACTACTCAAGGTGGTTTTAAACCATCTTAACATGGCCAAATGTACTTTTAGACCCCGATTAAGCTGTTGACGAACGTCTTGCACATCCTATAAATTTTGGGATCTCTTGTAACCTAATTGATCCGTTGGAAGAAACATCGCGAGGCACAAAGAAGTGTGCCAAAGGTAGACTATACGAAAATGCGATAAGTGGTGGAGGATGATGTAAATTAACGTTCTGCTTGACTGGGAAAACACACTCCAAAACGTGTAGCTTATTCTTATTTTATCAGATGGTGTGTATTATAGATGTTAAAACCCTCCTGTATGTAATGAAGTATGTGCTGTTCTTACTTTCATGCTAACCAAAGTTTTCCATCAAATGAAATGGTTGTAAAACAACGTGGTAAAACCTTCTCGGTTTAAAAAATTCCAACTATCATGTGGAGCCCTTTACTTACCCATCGTTTTATCCAACTGGAATCTCAGGATGGACCTTGGATATGTCAAAGACCTTATGTAAATCGTTCACACATAATACGACTTGAATTAATGCAGTTATCACTTTTCGACCTGAACACGCCAAAAGCCTTTCTCTGTAAGATGTAACACCTGACCTACGTCAGATAGGTTTTTTGTTTTACATTTTGGTGGACAACTTTCCCAACAATATCTTGTCAATACATATATCCGAGTTGAATGTGATTGCATTCAATGGATATATTTGAACTAGGAAACTTATGGAGATGAAAAAGTAATACTATTTGTTATCATTCATCGGATCAGTACGCTAATATGCTTAACATTTTGAAGATGCCATGTCTTTTGTTCGTCGATTTGGACCCTCAGATTTTTTCATAACCATGACTTCCAATCCTGATTGGTCAGAAAATAAAGAAGCAGCGTGTTTTATACTTGATGATGATGAATTTATCATAGAGCAGTCCGGTCAAGATCGTTCCAGTCTCGTTGTTCGAATTGCGATACAAAATTTCATGAAATATTTGTTAGTTTGAATGAAAAACGGAATGTTGCAGCATATTTGTATACAATTGAATTTCAAAATTGTGAACCACCACATATGCATTCGCTATTGATTGTGAGTCCTCAGGATCAAATCCAAAAGACAATCGAAATTTGTAATCGAATTTCAGCTGAAGTTCCAAATACCAACTATTCTTTATTAAGAAAATTAGTGTTAAAATGGATGATTCATAATCCTGGCTGGGAGTTAAATCCAAATGTGTGAGTTTTCCAAGTGTAATACCTAAATACTTGACACGAGACTTCCTTTCAATCTCACCATAACTATATTTAATCAAGATATCCATGTTTATTATATAGCTGTTCTCTAGAATATAATAAAAACTACTCTTAGCCGGGTGAACTTGTAGTTTATTTACCCGCATCCAAGTTGAAACTCTGTTTAACGATCGTTTGCTTAATTCAAGTAATCCCTTTTCAGCTCTTGCAAACAAGCGACGTGTCATCAGCAAACATCGATACTGTCACTTCTTGGGGACCATGGAATAATCCATTGAAATTGTTTTCGATATTTGACATTGTTTGACTTCGGTCATTTACGAAAAATTAACAATAATTACTCGGTTTAATTTTTTAAACCGAGATGATTTTACCCCGTTGTTTTAAAAACCATTTCATTTGGTGGAAAACTTTGGTTAGCATAAAAGTAAGAACAGCACATACTTCATTACATACAGGAGGGTTTAAACATCTATAATACACACCATCTGATACAATAAGAATAAGCTGCACGTTTTGGAGTGTGTTTTTCCAGTCAAGCAGAACATTAATTTACATCATCCTCCACCACTTATCGCATTTTCGTATAGTCTACCTTTGGCGCACTTGTTTGTGTCTCGCGATGTTTCTTTCAACAGATCAATTAGGTTACAAGAGATCCCATAATTTATAGGATTTGCAAGACCTTCGTCAACAGCTTCATCGGGGTCTAAAAGTACATTTGGCCATGTTAAGATGGTTTAAAATCACCTTGAGCGGTTTGCGATGGATGTGCCGCCCAATTGATTCTGGGATAAATTTGTCCACCTTCTTTGAAGCAAAAAACATTGCGACTATTGATGGTTCGATCACCACTTACGTTGAATGAAGCCACAGCGAAACATGATTTCAAGTTTTGGATACTTTTGTGGAGCTCTTTAGAGAGCAAATGACGTTCGATAAAATGACAAACTAATTCATTTGTAAATTGCGGAAGTGGCAATGGAATTCGACTAAGCAAGCAGCAATCTCCAATGTTTGCTACTCTTCATTCGAGAAAATAGAGGGCCCCACAGTGAATATATATATATTTAGAGCAGAAGGGTTTCATTTACTTAAAATTAAAACACTTGTGTAGTTAACGGCATCTTTGTAATGAATTTTGTGTCAGTTTGTTGGCTTGGAATATTGCGACGGCGTTGTTTTTTTTTTTTTATTTCGTTTGTCTTCTAACCAAATATTTGCTCGTTCCTCACTTTCGTTTTTGACTCGTTGTGATTCTTGCTGTCACATATCTTTTAACCGCACGTTACTTGTTCTTCTCTTCCGTTTTTGGTTGGTTGTTATTCTCGCTGTCGCTTGTCTTTTAACCCCATGTTTGTTTGTTCTTCATTTTCGTTTGAACTCGTTGTGATTCTTGCTGGCGCTTGTGTTCTAATCACGTTTCTTTGTTTGTTCACTTTTGTTTCCGAATCGTCGTGATCCTCATTGTCGCAAGTTTTCTGAACACATTTTTATTTGTTCTTCGTTTTGGATTATCCTTAATTCAGACATTTTTAAAATACCCTTTGCTTTAGCTGCTCAGATTGGTCTTGCCACAAAAAAAGAAAAAAAAGTCTTGCTTAACTTTCTGCGGACCCTTTGTAATGTATTATGGGGAGGAAGAGGGGAGCTCATGGCCAGCTGTACTTGCGGCAAAAAAGTGTCAAATACGAATAGCTATTAGAAAACAAAGGTGGCTTATAAGACAGGCTAGTGAAAATTAAGCTGGCTAGTCACGAATTTCTAGTGAATAAGCAAGCTATTTTAAAAACTTGCATAAAAAATGGTCAGCCTCTTTTAACATATGTAATAAGAGTTCGTCGAAGAGATAATTTAGCCACGTACTGCATATGGACAATCCTCGACTGACGAATGCAGTGTTCCACTGGCAACTATCGGGTACACAACTCAGAGGTAGACCAGAAACACTATGCACCAAACAAAACAGACAGATCTGCGAAACTTAAACACCTCAATCCAGCCACAGTGGGAGGTTTTTTCTTTCAGCAGCAAATTTGCAGCAAAATTAACGGCTCCTTCTTGATACAATGGTTTGCCTCTGGAGGCACTGCAGATCTAACCGGGTGCTAAGAGGATAAAAAAGCCCAAGTGACAAGCACAATTTTAAAAAATGCTACTGATTTCTTAAAGTTATTGATAATAACAGCGGAGTAATGAGCAAAATAATTTGAATCTACTACCAGAAGCACTTTACAATAGCAAATTGGATTCGCTTTCCAATGCTTGCCTTCTCGCAAACTTTCCGTCAATCATAATAAAAGGAGGAATTAGTCTAAACATAAAACGTCATTTTTGAAAAAATTGATAATATTAAACCTTTGTTTGAATAGAAACTAAAATATGAAAATATTCTGGGACAAATTAAGAGAAAACTCAAGTTTATTATAACTGATCAATTAGCATGAATATATCAATAGGCAACATAGAACAAAAACTTTGGCACGGGGAGAATCGCTTAAACTAAAAGAAAATCAAAGGAAATAATCAAAACAAATCAATTTACAACTGGTCTTAAGTTGGAATAACTTTCTTCAAAAGCAATTGTATCTTATTTTCCGTTATTCCTATCAGTTCCTTCAGCTGATCAAAACCATTTTTTCAAATTAAATAAGTCACAAGCATTCAAGTGCCCAAAATACCTAATACCCGACGAGAACCCAGTGACAAACGTGCCAAAATTCTTCACACTCTTAAAATTAAAAACACACAAATACAATTGAACCATAGCGTATGATCAAATTACGCCCAATGACTTTTCTTTTGCAGTTGTTGTTTTTAACACATCTCTTTGCTAAAGCTCTTTTTCTCTTCCAAGTTATGTATAATTAGCTTTCGTCTTGATCAATCATGTGATAAGCCCCTCGGTTAGCTATGCTTCGCGCCACCGGGAAGACAGCGCAATGTTAATTCAATATGGCTGAAAATAAGATACGATACAAAACATAACAAATACAAGTTGGATTCAAACTTGATTAAAAAACAACAGGCAAAATTTACATGTTTAGAGTCACATTGAGATTTTGCTTTGATTAAGATTGGTACAAACATAAAAAAAGTTCCTTTTCAAAGTGAAATAGCAGTTAAATGTACAATAGCTAATTTCAAAATTCAATTTCAGTGTGTTTTTTTTTTCTTATCGTCCACACAGGTGAGTATCTTCAGAGATATGGTTTTTTTTTTTTTTTATACAGGTCTTTGCCAGATCTCTTGAGAAATCCAAATCCCATGCCCTCTATTCTAAAGCACCGTTTTAATTAGGCATATTTAGTGTTGAAAACAATTTTCAAATATGGAAATTTTCGTAGAGTAATTATAATTTCAACTTTACTATCTTTTTTGCCACGTTTTTTTTTCAATTGTAACCTGTTTTTCTATTTTTTTGAGTAGCTTGAAATGATTATATGGAAAATACTTGAATTAAATGTTCAAAACCGGAAACTGTAAAGGGTATTTTTGCGTAAAATGAATCGAAGACAAGGTTTTTGGATTTGAGTGAATTTAAGGTATCTGTGCATTAATTTGGAGTGACTAAACTGTAGGGCTTCGGAGTGAATAGAATGTATTTTTATGGAATTTCGGGAATATTATGGAATGGTATCAAATTATGGAAGGGCATCCTGAAAAATGGCTAGGCAGATGCTTCGTAACGATAACTGCTCTGTTTATCTATAATTGCTCTAATCTAAAAATTAGAAAAATATATTGATTCTCAACCTTATAATGACCCCAGTAAAATATGTTAAAAATGAAGTCAGATGCCCCAAACCCCCTACTATATAAGGGTATGCCCTATAAACTTATACTTTTTAACAATTATAACCCAATTATCTGTTAATTAATAGAATCAACAATCCTTTTTAGTTTTAGAGAGAAACCTGCTTCTTAAATTTTCGAGATTTGAGTGTTCAACTTGAAAGGACATTTATCTGAAATGTCTAAACCAACAAAACATAACAAGTCTTCATAAATAAGAGTGCATTTTTCGTATTCCACTATAACCCCTTGGCTATAGGACTGCGACTTCCCTGTGGATCGCGATCCCTAGTTTAAGAAACACCGTTTTAAAGAATCTAATTACAGCAAACAAGTACCATTTCTCATTTAAATAAATACCATTTTAGAACTTTTCTTTTTTACATTAAAACAATTGTATTATTGATAGGATTACCAGATAAGAAAAAACTTTTTACAGAGAAGAGTAAAAAAACACCAAGCGAACCCCAAGATCTACTGCCTCCACTTCCTAAGTGCAAATATAAGTACAAAATTTTATCTCATTGAATAAAGAATAGCACAATTTCTGAAGGTTTCAAATTCAAATTGCCCTTCCGCCGTGACCGATAATTACAGCGCTGTCAAACACGATAGTAAACTCCAAGATTATTGACGGTGACTCATCCTACACTTGTCTAAGCCATTGTGATCAATGACATTATATATTTAAAATAAACATACAGTAGGTTTATCAGGTTATATTTTAATTCAAACGGTATGTGCCGCATTTAAGCAATTGGTAACTCATTACACTCTGTTTCATCAAGAAAATTAATAAATTTATTCCTAAACTAATTTATATACAAAACCCAACAACCACCATCCCCCATATTTATAAATTTTCTAGCCTCCTGTATCTAATGACAATTTTTTAAGGCCGAAGTTCTATTAAAGATTTCTTCAAAGCTAAACAATGCCTAAACAGTCGGAGGGGGGAGGGGGATTAAAAAAAAACTGTAAAAACGCACTAAAAATGTGTTTTTTTATGGATTTTTTATTATGTCTTTACGAGCGGGATAAAAATTTCGGGAGGGGGGGATCAAACCTCTTAATCCCTCCCTTGAATATGACCTTGATGATTGATGATCGAGAGTCTAGCATGAATACCTGCGAGAATGGAGCTCCTTGAGATTGGGATGCGTTGTTCATGAAAGCTGCTCTTCCACCTTGATAAGTAGAATCTTGAGACAAAAGACCCTCCATTTGAGACTGAAATTCTCCAGTCAAACCATAAGCATCTTGAGAAAGAAATTCATTTCCTCCTTGCTGTTGTGATAGAGGTCCATAGCCTTGAGACATACCCTAAAAATAGAAATATGTAGTTTGAAAAAATTGGTCTTCAGTGACAGCATACAAACATAATCATTATTTAAGATGAATAGCTTATTGTTGAACAAACAAAAGTAGAAAAAGCTAAGACTGCCTTGAACCTGCAGCATTGTACAGAAGACTAATGTACAGAAGGCCTTAAGACTTACTTGAATAGCTAAGGAAGTAGGGAACATGTGAGTTAAACGGTTCCTTTGCTATTTGTTGCATATGAGGATATGAACAGTATGAAAAAAGGATAGAGAAAGAGAAAAGGGCAAGATTCTTTTGTAGCTTAAAACTAAACTGAAATAAGTCTTCAATCTTCGTTACTTCAATAGCTAAAAGGGTCCATTAAAATATCCAAATGGAATTAACTTTTCAGATTCTTAAATCTCAGCTTCAAAGAACTTGACTGAACTGTGGACGCTCACTGAGTCCGTTGATTTTGAATTGAAAATCAAGTTTGATTAGGTTAGGTTAAGTTGGCTAAAAATAAAGATTAAGCCCATAAAAAAAAAAAAAAAAAAAAAAAAAAAAAAAAAAAAAAAAAAAAAAAAAAAAAAAAAAAAAAAGTTTGACCACCTAATACTACATTATTTTGGTAAAAACCAATTTGATTAACTCCATCGAAAAACACATTAAAACTAAACCTTTAATATTACTAGGCTCGAAATGTAGAAGAAAGTTCCATTCTCGAATAGATAGAACTAATACCAAGATACAGCTGGAGGTAATTTACAGCAATCAGTTTTTTACAGAATTTTCTGATGGGCTGAAAAATTCGACAAAAAACACTAATTAGCTTAAATTAGGGCTAGCTAAATCTTGAAATCAGTAAAGTCTTATTCATAATAGGGCATTAAGAAACTGAACCAAGTTCCCAAGGATGGCATTTATAGCCAAACATTCAGTGTCAAGGTGCCACAAAATTTTCGCTGATATCCGACGTTCCCTTCAGCTAGATTTAATAATAGGAAGATTCCAAAACCCTCCAGTATATCCCAATATATGAATCTGGCCGAAGCCGGACCTGTTTCTAGTTTCAAGCTTTAAATATATACTGAAACTACATTACAATCGAATTGTTCATAACATTAAGCAAAAAAGTGAAACTTGGAATTTTAAGATTGGCTCTGGCTATTCCAAAAATGTCGCTAAGGAAATGTAAAAAACAAACAAAAACAAACAGAATTTTGATCTCAATCGGTTGAATTATCACGTTCAACATCGAATCATCACGGTCGAAACATCAAATTCTAAATTATTTTGATACTATTGACAAAGCTTCCATTTTGAACTAGATTTTGTTTCTTTTTTATATAATATAGCACACTAGAAAAAATTATAACAAGTTGTCAAAATTACTACAGCTTTGGAATAACTTCTTCCAGGGACGTTAGAGATTGAAATTTGAATTACTTTTTTTTCATATAATTTAGCACACTAGAAAACATTCTAACAAGTTATAAAAATTCTACCAGCTTTGGAGTAACTTCCTTCAAGGAAGTTAGACTGAAATTTGAATTTGTTTTTCTTCTTTTTCATTTCCTTTTTTTATAGTTTAACACGCTAGAAAAAATTCTAACAAGCTATCAAAATTCTAAAAGCTTTTGAGAAACTTCTTCCAAGGAAATTAGATATTAAAATTTGAGTTTCTTTTTTCTTCTCATTCATTTCTTTTTTTTATATAATTTAGCACGCTAGAAAAAATTCTAACAAGTTATCAAAATTTCTAGAAATTTTGGAATATCTTTCTCCAAGGGAGCTAGAGCTTAAAATTTGAATTTCTTTTTTCTTCATTTTCATTTCTTGTTTTTTATATAATTTAGCACACTAGAAAAAAATTCCAACAAGTAATGTAAATTTCTACAAGCTTTGGAATAACATCCTGCAAGGAGGTTATAGTTTAAAATTTGAATTTTAAACTTTAACCGTTTTTGAGGAACTGTATAATATTATTTTTGGATGGAAACTACAGTAAAGAAAACATTGGAAATTTCGCATGAAGAAGACACATGAATACCGCTCAAGTTTGGGCATTTCGACAAGAGATGCCAAATGCTATGTCCCCCGTGTGGCTACACACTGCGGAGACTTTACAATAATAACATTTTTATTTTAACCCCGATTTCGAAGAATCACTTATCTTTAGCGGGACAACTTTTTCCTGTGAGACTGGAAGAACAATAATCACAAAAATTTCTTTTCAAAGAAGTTTTCAAAGAACTCGTTAGCTTACCTGAGACATGCCCTGGGTTAGAGCAACCCCAGATTGACTGAACGACTGAGTATTTTGCTGCGACAGTTGCGACTGAGTGGCCTGTGTCATCACCTGACCCTTCTGTCCGCCTCGGCTACTCCTACCACGAGTAGTCTTTCCACCACGAGTTGTCGGTGGAGGAATAGACGTACGTGCTGAAAAGATTATAAGCGACAATAAAGACTAAGTGATAATGAGTTTCTTACTGCTGCCGAGAAGATGTTTTCAAAAACGAATAAAAAGACAACACAGTTAAAATCAGTAATTTCGGGAGGAAATATTTAGCCGTACGTGTCCCCTACAAAGGCACGAAAAGTTGACGAAAATAACACGACCATTTCTTCTGAGCTTCAAACTTGCTCAAACAGGGTTATCGATGCGAGGTGGGTCTCTTCTCTTCAAGTTTTTGCGTTCAAAGTTTTCAAAAAATGGCATAAAGGTTGAACATTCGAAAGGTTTAAAATCAGAATTGGAGAAGAGTTCTGCAAAACCTGACAACATGAATAATTGGATTTTGAATCCATTTTAAGATATGTACTTCAAAGTAAATAATTTGTCACTAAAGAAAAAAAAAGTCGGTATTAATAAAGTGACGCCACTTTGAAACCCCGTTAAAAAAAACGGAAATATTAAATTTTGGGCAGCATTTACAACAACTTTGGGCTCATTCTAATAGAAATCAGCGTGAAAAAGCAGCGTAGAAAGAGCCCGCACGTTCTTGATAACGTTTACCAGCACACAATAACCGAAGTGTTTTTTTTCTTACGTTTACAAAAAAAAGTACCAGAAAAAAGTTTTAGTTTAGTCTGTATTTCAGAATTTAAGCATATCAGTTTTAAGATAGTACTTAGCATCGGCAGATCACAATTAAAAAAAGTTGTGGCCATAAAGCAAGGACAGGGGTCACACTGAACAAAGACAATTGTCAAGTAAAACACCAATTAGCAATTTCGTACAATTTCTGTGTTGGTTAAGTTTTTTGTACTTGATTTTTTTTTTTATATTCGAGCATAGATATACTCTCTTCGTCTATAATAAAAATAAAAAGCAATTTAATTTTCATCGATACCCATAATAAAAAATATAAAAAGCGACGGAAGGGGAGGTGGAGGGGGTTGTACAAAATGGATAACTGAAGAAAAAAGGGTTACAGCCTTTTAATAGTTTGGGTACCACTGTCCAGAGCATAACGATACCCCATCCTCAGCCTCAATATTACGGAAATATGAATGGCATTATCTCTGCCAACATCAGTTCTTTCAAAGACTAATGCAACGTGGAATGTAAAAAAAAAACTCGTTTATTACTATTTAAGGCAGTAATCGCTAATTTATCTATTCTCAAGCTTACCTTCAATAAAACATCACTGTGCATTACTTATATAGTTGTATATAATTGTTTTAATACCGAAGTAACAGCTTGAGTATGAGTTTCACTCTCTAAATTAGTTTCTAGAAAGAAATATCGTAATATTTTTCAAAAATAACATCCCTTAAGCCTGTTTCTTACATTGATTTCACAGTCTACTATCATAGTAAGTAGCAATTCTACAGAAACAAAGACTAAAATATTCCAAAGCGCCAGTTCAATGTAAAACCTTCAACAAGAGGAATTGCAACACAAAATACTGTAATATGTAACAAAGACAAAAATGTAGTAGTTTGACATACCAAGAGCTTGCTGATGTTGATTGTAGAACCTCGGTGGAACGTGAGCCATATTAAGAAAAACACCAATTGGAACAGGAACAGACATCGAAGTGCCCTGTTCGGGCCCAATGTAGCCCAAGGGATCATGTGTTGGCATAGCAGGACCAACACGGCTGTAATGGGCAGGAGCTGTTGGAGTAAAAAACCATACATAAAATATAAGACAAAAAATAAATGTATACACCAAATCACACTGGGCCTGGCTTTGGGCCAATATATCTGCTAAAATCTAACATCTTTTAACAATGAAAAATCTATAGGATTATAAGTGAAATCTTCTCCTGCTTCTCAAAAAAGTTATATATATATATATATATATATATATATATATATATATATATATATATATATATATATATATATATATATATATATATATATATATATATATATATATATATATATATATATATATATATATATATATATATATATATATGTATATATATATATATATATATATATATATATATATATATATATATATATATATATATATATAAATAAATAAATAAATAAATAAATATATTGGAAAAACCCGTCACAATTGACAAAAGACGGATAAAAAACAAAAGAGAAGAAACACACATACAAAACACAACGAAACTTCTTGAAATGAAAATAATCACGAAGGAACTATAATACAACTATGTAAGAATGGCGGTCCACTGGTGCTGGTGGTTACTCGCTTCTACTCTATCACGGTACTTTTCAAGACACGCTTCCACCGCAGTAAATGGGTCAGGTACTGAATACCGCCTCGTTAGGTAAGAATTACTTGTTCTTAATGGCATCTCAAGTAGGAACTTGAGGTACCTGAAGAATATTCTTCTTATAGTTACTTTATTCGAATTTGTAAGTAACTTCCAGAACGGCGAAACGTAAAGAACATGGGGTAAGGCAACAGCAACAAATATTTGTGCACGCAGCGACCTATTTAGATTACGCTTGGAGGAAACCGAAGCTCCATAAGCTGACCTGATCTTCTTCTCGATGTGCTTTACAAGCAGTGCTCGTGTATGCTGAAGAGTTTCACCGATCGGCAGACCCAGGTATACAATTGACTTAGAGGGCATGACCACCTGTGACCCTAGTTGGATTTCGGGTTGAGAGGCATTCCAGTTAAATAACAGTACTTCACATTTTGTCACATTAAAACTCAACCCGATTTCATCATACTCCATCTCCAAAATTTTAAAGTTAGATTCCAAAGAAGACAAAATTCTTGAAAAGTTTAGAAGGTCATCTGCAAACCCAACTAGGGACACGTCAATGCCTTTAAAAATACAGCAAGGGGCCACTTTTGACTGGGCCGTCGATATGCTGTTGTTGAACAGATCAGGTGATGATACGGCTCCCTGTTTATACCTTTCTTCACCACAGCAAACCTACGACTTAATTTACCTGACAGTTTAATACGGACCTTGAGCCTACTATACATGTCGTTCAAGGGTTTGACAATAGCATGGTCAACTCCGGACTTTCTCAGCTCAACCATATTCTGAGAATGGATACCCGAATCAAAAGCCCGCCGTACATCATATTCACCTATAGCTAGGCTTTCTTTCGAAATGTGGGCATCCAGTAGAACATTTGCAACTACATGCAAGGCATGGGCACATCCTAAGCCAGCTTGGAATCCAAACTGGTGGGGAGGCACTTTACAACTAGCTTTAATGTCCGAAATTATGAGCTTTTCAAATAGCTTACAAAACACACAGATGATACAGTAATGGGTCTGTATGACGATGGTTCATGAGCAGGTTTACCCTTTTTCAAAACTGGAGTGATCACACCTAAACAGAAAATGTCCGGTACAATACCATGTGTTAGTATAATTTGGTAAGCTATTGCTAAATGCTCCGATAGAACTGGACCACCATTCAGTAGGTGTAGAGCACAGATTTGGTCGGCACCGGCGGATAATTTCTTCTTTAATTTTTGACAAAGGTGGGTTATTTTCGCACTAGAAATCACGAGGTAATTATGCTCTTTCGTCATAAGCTGATGGAGCTCTTCGCTAAACTTTTTATTTTTCACTTCATCTGGTGGGGAGAATTCAGCAGCAAAATAATCTACCCATATTTCCTCATCTATATCACTAGCATTTTGTCCCGTACTTTCTACTGGCCTGGCACGGAGCTTCCAGACCAAATTAGGGTTTTCAATGATTTTTGAAACTGTTTCCCGTTTGAGGCTACTACGATGTTTTCGTAGCTCTTTCGCGAACCGCCGTTTTGTATAAACCCGCAATTCATTGACTACCCCGCTTCTTGGCCGGTCGCACTCGTGCCAAACCCCCAACCAACTTGGCAGCTGCTCTTGCCTTCACAAGCTCACTGTTAGAGGCCCATCCTTTCACTCGCGACCCACGTCGGACGCTACGTAATGGGACAGCAACCCTTTCAGCTACTCTCAAGGAGTGGCAAATTTCGTAGAAATACATGTTCAGTTGCAGGCGTATCTCGCTTTCTGTTAGGCCACAATCCCACTGTAGGAGGTGGAAAGGCACTTTAATTTTCTTTAAAATTTGTTCACAATTGAGCTGGAACTGCTCACGGACTACTTTTTTCCAATCACGTGCTGGCTCAGGCTTGGTTTTTGGAGCACACTGGGGACTGACGGCTGGTATTGCAAAAGAGAGAGGTAAATGATCCGAATAGGCACCGTCAGATCCAACCGAGACTGACTCTAGGTCCAGTTTGTAAGTTACTACATGATCAAGATTTGAGACGGTTTTTGCGGTACTGATATAGGAATAGCACTTATCCTTCTTAGCAACTTTAAATCCGCTTGGTAAGGCGTTCAGCAATAGTACAGCCCGAGGGCAGGAATGATCGTCGAGATTGCAGTTAAAGTCACCAAGAATTATAACAGGGCATGATTTCTGGACTAAACTGAGGAGGCACTTTCCGAGCTTCTGGCATGCTTTTGCAAACTTCTTTTCTGAAGCGATGTCATTGTAATTGGTTGGTAAATAAACATTTACGAAAAACACGCCATGCATTTTGGCAGCTTGGAACCATTCATTCTGCTCGACACACACGGGGGGCCCCGAGTTAGAGCGCGTGATTATGGCTAGGCCACCAGAGGGACGACCCCGAGTCCCAGATCTTCGCGCAGGTTGAACGAGGTAATGCATATCCGAGGAAAACTTTAGAAGGTTTACACTATCATCGGTCAGAAAGTGTTCCTGTATGCAAATACAGTTATATTCTTTAGAGAGGTCAATTAGAAGGGGGATTCTGTCCAACACTTTACCGTTCATATTCCAGCAGAATATTCGATTTTCCATTTACGTGCTAGTGTTAGGCTGGGCTTTGTTAAAGGGACAAGCAGCATGGTAGCAAGAGTGTCTACTAGAGCCGCAGTTTAGGCATTTTTGCGGATTACTACATGGGTTGTCCTTACTAGAGCTGTGACCATCGCCACCGCAGCGCGAACACCTTTCTGGTTGCGAACAGTCAGCTGCTAAATGACCAACAGCATGGCACTTGAAACACCTCCTCGGTAGAAAAGCGGAACTCTTCAATCCTGAACAGTTCTAAACAAATCTTCAGCGGGTTCGCGATAGCGTTTTCAAGTGTTTGTCGACTTGCATAGAATAACTTGAACGCTCTCGTAGATCCGCATTGCGCCACTTTGTCGCAACCAGCAATTTGACAGAGTTCACTCTCGCTAACTGATGAGGTACTCTTTTCATGATACCGACAAACTGGGGAACTTTGACTTTAGTGGTTATGTTCTTCCTTTTCATTGCTTCTGCAAGTTGGGTAGCGGCATCTCGAGACTGGACAAGAATCTTCCATTCATCGTTGCTACGTTTCAGAGTAAGAGAATCGGAGCTTACGTCGCTAGGGCAAACCTTTGCAATGAAGTCTTTCCGGGATTGTGGGGACGTTAACTCAGGCGGCATATCGTTTGCTTTCACAACCACCGAGTAAAGTGGCTTTGATGGCGGATTCGCTGCTGAACGGGGAGTGGGTGAGCCCTGGGAAATAGCGTCGCTTATGGTAGTACATTGCTGCGATACCCCGGCGAGTTGCTGAGCACATTGTTCAGATGCAAGTTTGATCTTATCCGCGATAGCCCCTAATCCGGCATCAAACTTTCGACACATCTCGTTTACTTTTATTCTCACGCAGGCACTGACCTCATCAGGGCAGGTGGGCACTTCCTGCGGATCAAAAATTACGAAAGTAGGCAAGGGCTTTTTGTCTTTAGCGCAAAGGGCTAGGATTTTTCGCCATTTCCATCACGTTATCAGAATCGTTTGCCGTTTTCCGATAGACGTAATCATAACCAATCTCATTGGCAAGCGTTATAAGTTTCTCCTTCGCACTAAGAATTTCTGCATGATCAAAGAATTCCACAGCTCGCTTAACAATGCTTTCAATTTTGTTCCCCGCTTGCATGGATCGCGTGAGAAAATTCAGTACAGCATTGCGTACGAGAGTCCCCATTGCTTACGTCACATCATTCAACGCAATTTTCGGATAGCGTACACAAGTATAAGGGAAGCGTCGGGACCTGCTCACCTATTCCCCGCAATTTAAGGGTAACTAAATACCAGCAGGTACGTACGGCTCTTGCGGCAGGCACCCGCCCCTCTTCTGCTTACAACCTGTGTACGTTTACCTATCGGGAATATTATTTCGCGGTTCGCTTTGCATGGAAAATTCTTCAAAAGAATTTGATTTTAGATCCAGATAATTCTTCAGACAACCAATCCTCACTCGACAGCCGATGAAATTCAGCAAAGTAACCTTGACTAGACTGAAGCCTATGCTGAAGTCATTTACTATCTAAATCTCTTGACAGAGGTCTTGTAAGTTTAGCCTAAATTAGACAAACACATTTAAATCACACAATCTTCAATTCTCTGGTCTGTTGGTGGCTTTTTGACGAAATTTCACTGGACTTTGAATATGATAACCAAAACTTTCCAAACGTTTTCGGCTGCCGACTTTTTGGCTGATTTTTCAAATTCGCCCAAAAGAAATTATATTGGCAACTTCGGAGCGGCAACAGCGCAAAGAAAAGTCGAAATCAGGACACGTTGAAATCTCTAGGGAATTACACTTATATATCACCAACCAGAAACAAATCAAACACAATAAAAATCCAAGGTAAGTAAGTATAGTATAACACTTTAGG
>CM051256.1:80791649-80911649 GCA_027921565.1 Artemia sinica
TAAGGTTTTCCTAAAATCGTTAGGTACTTCCCCCTCTTCAAAAATCATATTCATTATCTTCAGTAACTTATTTCTAACCTCAGAGCCACCATATTTAAGAAACTCATTTACCACCCTACCAGCACCTGGAGCCTTGTTATTTTTTAATCCTTTTAGTACTGTTGCTAATTCATCCTCATAAAACAAATCTTCCTTCACATCCAAGGTATCACAAACTTTTTCATTTTCCTCTATATCTTTTCCTGCAACTCTATCTCGGTTAAGCAAATTCTCAAAATGTTCGACCCATCTCTTTAGTTTTTTCTTTATCACTAATTGCGGCCCCATTCCTATCTTTAACTGGGCCAAGTTCCTGGAAAGTTTCTCTCAAATTCTCATCCTGGAGTCAACCAACATCACAACTTCTCGGGAGGTAGTTACCCTTCCAATATTTCAGCTTTAAATTAACACTTGACACTACTAGATGGTGATCTTTACTTTTAACATGACGAAACAAAAATACAAAATGTCAATTTTACAATTAAGAGCTCCCGTCATACGACGGTTGCTTCAATCAATTAATTTGTATATCTAAAATCAAAATTATTTTATGCAAACTTTTTCAAGGATTGCCAGATGACAATGAACTTGGATAAAGACAAAGAGTTCTTTAGCGTCAGGTTTACTGAAAAGAAATAAGATATACAAAATAGTAAGCAAAACAGAACTCACGTTGCCTGGGGGGGTATGGCGGAGGCGGCCCCATTACATGTCCATTGGCTCTATTGGCACGGCTGTACATAGAGCCAGGAACCAAAGCCTCTCTAGCATCATAAGTTGTAGTGGACATGAAATGTTGACCTGGATTGATATTCATTGGCCTTTTAGCTTTTGGGAATTGAAGTAAGGTCTCCTTCAAGTTGGTGAGTGGGCCTTCGACCAATACGCCAAGCTCTTTGTAAAAGTGAAGCAAGTTGTTCCATACCCACTGCTGCAAAAAGAAGTTAAACATTAAAGGTGTAGCAAAAAGAAAGATGAGGGGAGGAGGAGTTTACTCTTTAAGTTAACTTCTTAGGTTTCGTCATCAAAGCAATTTCTGATTAACGAATTTTGAATAAATTTTACTAGAATAAAATACACTTCCAACATAAGAAAGACCCTTCATACCCACTTGAAAAAAAAAAAAAACAACGAAAAACAAAAACTGAATATTTACATGTAACCTCTAGTCTATTTAAAAAAAAAAAGCTGTCTTGCATATACTTTTCTCTTGTACAATGGTCAAAGAGATTCCGAGAACGCATACTTTCTTATTTATAAGTATGTTTTTATGCAGTTATGTGGGAGAGACAAGGAGAAAAAAGGGAGAGAGAACAGTCTAAAATGTATAAGTTTGATTATGTTGCCACAAACAAACACGGATAAGAGAAAACATTAAAAACCGTGAAACTAGGTGTGGCTATCACAGACTTTACAGGAAACTAAAAAGCTAGAAATTAAAACAAGATTTAAATATGAAAGAAGAAAAGATGGAACATATATAAGGAAATTAAATAGAAAATGTATTACCTTTGCAAGGACCTTCGGATTGCCAACAATGATGATACCATATTTGGCACGAGTCAAGGCTACGTTTAATCGACGTGGATCATTAAGGAAACCAATTCCTTGATGTTCATTCGATCGAACACAAGAAATAATTATGATATCCTTTTCTCTTCCCTAGAAAGTGAAAAGATTATAATTTTGTAAAAGAGTACATGTGTCAAAAGGAATAATACAATCCCGTCTGTATTTTAATGTTAATAAAACCACAAGCAATTAAATTGGAGACTTTAAGGGTCGCTGAAGGCATTTTGGGCCTCTTCTCCCTTCCATATCTACAGGACACGAAACTTGGTTTCCAACACTTAGTTAAAATTTCGGCTTAGAGATTCCAGAGAAATTCCATTCGGAACATTTTCTATGCCGTCACTCGAGTTCATTTATATGTACTATGGTGTAGGCTACACGAGCATTAAGCGCTATACGCCTGTATTTACGCTTCCTAAAATCATATTCAGGTCTTGAATTCATAATTCAAGATTTAAATTCTGATAACGTTCACCCTTTACTGCAACAGGCAACATGAAATGCGTCAAGGACTCAATTTTGTATGTGAAACTTTACAGCAAAAAATATGGCAGGGAATGTAATAAATACATAAATGGTTGGTAAGTTGGTCTTAAAACACAGTAATTATTTATGGTAACCTGTTAAATTTATTAGTATTTTATTTGCCTAAGAACATTAGAACTAATATCTATAGTGCAAAATGACCAACGTCAATGACAGTATCTTTGCTTGATTTCCGATTTACCGCCATTAAATGAGAACGACTTTACCAAAAGCATATTTGTTCTGGGTGGGGGGGGGGAGGGAGTACTAAAGTGATGAGGAAGTGCCATTATCTCCGGTGGAATTTGTCTAGGGGTCTCAAATAAGAAGGCCCTTTTCGTCTTTTTCTTTTTTAAGGAGAAATAGTTCTTCTTCATGCAGGTGGAGAGGGTTCATATAAAACAAACAATTTGTTCCAGTCATGATTTATTGCCCTTCCTATGGAAATCAAATAAAAAACAACACGTATTTTTCTACTGAAACTATGGGGCAACATTAAAACTTTAAAAAGCACAGAAATTACTCCATACATGAGGAGGGCTGCCTTTTTCTCAACCCTTTCTCATTATACTAAAGTCTCAATTTCCTTTAAAAAATATTTCTCATTCAAACTCTTTGTCCCTTTTGTTTGAGCAGTTTTTCTTAAGATTGTAACAAAATTCAAACTTTACCGCAGAGGGGTAGCCCTCCTCATAAACAGAATAATTTTTTTTTTTTTCGTTTCAAGTTTTACTGTCCCTCCTTACTTTCTGTTGAAAAAAAAAACTTTTTTTGGGCCTTACCATAGCTCCAAATATGATACTTTAGGTCTTTTGATTACTGGATGAATCAACTGTCGGTTTTTATTATCAGTTATTTAATTGATTCTAAAGCTCCTTACCATTATTCAAACACAAACGAACCATTTTAAAATTGGCAAATGTCAACACTTCACCACTCAAATTTGCTACTCGGATTTACAATTTCTATACCGACATTGTAAACAATGGATCTTTTTTTCTGTTGTCAAAAGACCATTGTCAACAACACTTTATATTTCGAACTCCCACCCTGTCCACGAAAATCAAATAAAACAACACAATTTCCTTTTGTGTCAATATTGAAGCTAATTCAAAAGAAAATTTCCTTTTATATTTATATTTGCTCGAAAGTTTAATTGAAAAAACGCAAAAAAAACAACACTAAATAATATTTCACTGGCATAAGACCAAAAATCCCTCCAGTAACCTCTTAAAAATTAATTTGCAAGTTCTAATGATTTGGCAATAACAACATTTTAGATATCAGAATGAATATTACAAAGTAATTATCCTGATCAACCAAGAAAGGAAAAATAAGAAGTAAATAATAAGAAAAAGGAGAAAAAAAAAGATATATCACAAACACTAAGGTATAATAAAAAAGAATTTGAATAAAAAAAGAATTTGAAAAAAAAAAGAATACTGGATGGAGTTCGAAAGAGCCACTGCCTTTACAGACAACGCAATTAAAACTTGAGTAAGGACTTAGCCTAATAAGGATGCTCGATATTTATTAAGAAGACGCAATGCACTTAGAATAATCAAGGATATAATAAAAAAGAATTTATTGAGAAATCGAGAAACCTTGAGAATTAATTTATTTTGTTGACTTTTTTTTTTTTTTTTTTTGCCGTGCCAAAGTTTGATTCTGAACCTAAGTTAATTTCGTCTGACAACAGTGACACAAGGCAATAATTGGAAAAAAAATGTTATTAGATATATGTAACTTTTTTTCATAAAAAAAAAATTCTATAAAAACAAATTCTTTTCATGTTCTCTGTGTGATTATACTTAGTAGCTAAAATACCAGCTTATTGCTAAATCTGGGCACTAAATGAAAGAGTATAGTTTCTTTTTCATTTCATACAACCTTTGCTGAAAAGTAACAGACAAGCATACTTTTCATGTCAACGAATATAAGCATGATAAAAAAAACAATTTTCAATTACGGTAAAACTATCAAAAAGCAACAAAGAATCAGCTGAGTTAGGCATACATATGAAAACTCAGAAGTAAAACTGGTACCAAGTGCATCAAATAAGAACGCCAGGCAAAAATCCCAAATAAAGTTTTTGACCTGAAGATTATTCCTGCCAAAATCCTTTTTTTGTTATACAGGCATCTAGTATTAGTCATAGAGACATGGAATTAAAATCCTTTTTTTTTTTCAACTATAGACTTAAAAATACCAGACTAAGGTCAGGGTTAAAGAATTCTGGTGCCCCTTTTAAAAGAATTCTGGGCGCAATATTAGGCAACAGCACATGAAATCCCCCCCCCCCTAAAAAAGTAAATTATCAAGTGTACTTGAAAGGCATCAACGCTGGCTATCTCCATTTCTTGGTACAATTTCGAATGAAGGGATCCTTGATATTGCAGATATTGGACCAGATAAGCCCTTTGACCTTCGTACGGAGTAACAACACCAATCTGTTCAGGCTTAATGCCAGATTTTAAGAATCTAGTTGCAATTTTTTCGACATTCGCAGCTTCAGTTCTGTTGAGATAAGATGTCCCAGACCCAGCAATCTCTTCTTGTCCCAAAGTTACATAGAAAAACATCGGCTTATCAGGTTGCGGCCATGGGAAATCCAATCCTCTCAACTGTCTGTCATCTGAAAAGAAAGCACTGAATAAAAGGATATAACGTGAAATCTCAATATTTAAAATACTAATATTTGATAAAATTAATTGAATATTTAATGCAAATATTTAATACATAATAATTTTTTTTCTTGTATTACTGTGTTATGCCCGAGTTGATAGAATGCTGATGACACGTTCTGGGCTAGTGACATGATCCCAAGTAGATAAAAAAGTACTTAATGTAAACATAGCACCTAGTTGTAATAAATTTGCCGGCCATTTAAAAGTAAGCAAACCATATTTTTTTTCTTTTTTTTTATAATAGCATGCCGGTTTGATGTGCATCTCTAATGTGCAATGTTTATGTCAAAACGTAAGTGTCTATTTTTGTGTGTGTGTGTGTTTAAAGAAGCCACACGGCTCTTAGATTTTTTTACAGTAAATGTCAAATATACCCTTCATTAAATACAAATTTTGCCGGCATGCACAATGTATGGAATTTAATGACGTTAAAAGAAAAAGATAAATCTCCCTATGAGTTCTACAAGACAAACACTTTCCGATTGAGATAAAATTATCAGATCAAGGTTTATGTTCCCTGTACAAGTTTTTGGTATGATAAATTTGACAGTCCTAAGGTTTAATTGTTTCAAGGTTTGACCATAATTTTACTACCATTCGATAGCCGATATTAAATTTACCATCTAACAAATTAATTTTTGGAATTTACTTTGCTTTTTTTTTTTTAATACACTGAAAATGCTTCAGAAACATGTAATGGTTGAAAATTTTCACTATTTTGAAGCAAATTTAGGTTATTTATAGGAAAAAGTTAAAACAACGTTATAATTCTCACCAAGTCAATAGAAAAGTCTGAAACTAAGAAATCTAATGATCTAGGAATCTAAAGTATCTAGAAAGGTGGTTCCCAACCGATTTCAATCCATGCCACATCTAGGCTTTACTAAGTAATGCATACCCCCCCCCCTCGTGGTATTTTGTTGTTCAAAATTTAATGTATTCACCTGAAGGAAGCTTAAAAGATTATTTGTATTTGGTACACCAGCTTGATATTGTTTATTGTTAAGGTCTTCCTCTAGGAATATTTTTGAGCTAATGAAAAATATTGTCTGTATAAAACACCTTTTATACAATGCATGACCTCATTACAATTCTACAATGCACCTTTTTGTTGTTAAAATGCTTTTGAGTGCGATGTTCACATGATTTTTTTTTCAAAATTAAGGCTCTGAAGTAGTCAGCCAGAGGGTGCACGTCGGGTGCACCTGTGGAGCCTGCGCCCCACGTTGGAAATAACGAATCTATACTTTCAGAGCACATTACAGATGCGGACACGTCACAGAAATCGTATCTTTCGCAGAGATTTATAGGGAACATAAACCTTCAGATACTGAAATGAAAAAAAGAAATAATAAACGACCTCACGTACTTACAAAATATAACATAAAACGTGCGATAATAAATATATTGAATTAATGATGGAAATTGCTTTATTCTTTTGTTGGTTCATAGTTTCTAGAGACAAAACACATTACAAATGAGATGACAAACAAAAACACAAAGGGCATACGGTCGTGCTTCTTATAAGGTGGCATGTGACCATTAAGAAAATGCAGCTGATAAGAAAGACATTTTTTATGCAAAAGCAATCATTCATCATTAGTATAAAAAAAAAAAAAAAAAAAAAAAAAAAAAAAAAAAAAAAAAACTCACCAGATGATACCCCGTTTTGAAGTGACCCTTCATAGAAGAAATTAGAAGGGAATTTTGACAGCTCTGGGTGCATACGATATTGAACCTCGAGACGGAATGGTCGCATTCCGAGAACTACTAATCGTTCAAAAAGCGACTGCGAAAGTCCTGCCTTCGCTGCAGGCTTACACATCACAACTGGACCAAGCTGACAATGATCACCGACAAGGATCAACTAAAACATAAATTAATCTATGATTTTCTGTATTCTGGACACCATGCAAAGCCCCAAGATTGAAGCGTACACTAACTGAAATAACCAACGTCCTGTTTAACCTCCATATGTAAACTGATCACTAAAAAAAATACAATCAATACCTGTGACCAAACTTTGCAATACCTTCTTCACAGGGGCGAATCTCCAGCATTTTTATTGGGGGGGGGGGGGGGGGGGGGGGGGGGTGGCAAGAGGGTCCATATCTGGATAGTCAAAGGGCATGGGATGTATAATATTTTGTTCTCCACATTATTTGGAGGGGGGCAACTGCCCCCCCCCCATGCCACCCCCAAACGACGCCCCTGCTTCTTCATAAAATATCACATCCAATGATCTGAGGTGATTATTCACGTTTCTATGAGCTCCTTGATGGTTTGGAGCCAGTTCCCCTCCCCTCCGAGCCGCTCTATCAATTCAAGGAAAAGACGTAATACATTCAATACTTAGATCATACAGAAATCTAGGCGTGACTATGAAAGCAGTTTGCGCAGTGCACGCTTGAACCCGGGGGGTCCAAGTACTTAAACCACTTGGGGACATGTATATAAAACTGAACAGGGGAATCAGTCACTCCTTCAAGTTTGAAGTTACTTGATTTTTCTAACTATTGCATAGAAGTTTTTAGTGCTCTTAAAACAACCACCGCTGCCAAAGCGGGACAATTGTAGCGTTTTTGGTACAATTTAGAGGTACTAGCACAAGTCGGTACGTTTAGAAAACTGTGTGTGGGTATAAGTACAGAATTTCGTGTACATTTCGGTTTTACTGCTTCTTTCTGACTAGGATATCAGTTCAAGTTTATCAAAAGTGTCTTTCTGCGTCGGCAAATTTTTAACCTGCTGTTCAGATGGCACAAATTAGTCTTTTGCACTAAAACTTTATTTCAAAGCGTTGGCAACGCTGAATACTACTCTAAAAGCAATGTTTCTTGTAAAGCTATCTTTTTTAATTGAAATTTGAGCCCGTTGTTTTATCCGAGTCATGGGATGATATATGGTCTGTGCTCAAAAGAGTCGAACGATCCCGTAATTTTGACAATGATGGTAAATGGTATTTTTAAAGAATCATTTTGAATTCGATAACCCTGCTTTTTTTGTCATTTGCAACTGATACTCCAAGCATGCCAAGCCTAATCTAATCAACGGATAATTATTTGATCGATCATATTAGCTGCATTCTGAAGGGTGGACCAGATGTGGAAAATTGCACTAGCTACTAGTCAATCGCAGTATAGTGGATTTTGAACCAAGTATTTGAATATTTATTACAACAAGAAATTAATGATATGTGCGATTTTACGTCTATGCACGTTAGTTTCAGTAGCGGTTTTATTTACTCAAAGGTTCACCGTATTCTCACGTGCTTTATGAAAAATACGGTCAAAGTCAAAGATCTGCTTTGTTCCAAATATTCAATCCTGATGAATAGAGCGGTTGAGAACCTAAAGGTAGCGTATGTGGAAATTTCTTCCAATAAAGGAAGGTATAGTCAAAAGAGACTTTGCAGTTTGTTCCATACTTTTAATACCCCAGTTATTCTTTTCCATTTTTGAACAACCACTTCTATTTCGAAAAAAAAATTCGAATTCTATTTCGAAAAAAATATTGTAGAACTTTTCACCTGGCAGGTTTAGAAACTGTGTTTCGGCTCCATTTACCATGATGGTACAGAAACAATGAATTAGTGAATAGATTTGACTTTATACATAAACCAACTCAAATAAATGGTCTTAAAAAAATCTCTATTTCTGAGTATGACCCTCTTTGGCATTTTTCCCTCCTGAAGTTTATCAATTGATTTTTCTTTTTTTTTGCTTCCAGTTTGTGCTGTTTTCTCTTTTCTGTTATTTCCAAAATATATTATTATTTTTACAACAATTTTGTTTTATTTTTTGTGGGTAAAGAACAAACTATTACAGTCACAACTGCATGGTGGTTGTTTGTAAATGCCCCATAAAATAGCTCCAAAGAGAAACTGATGACCGATGAAGAGCTACGACTTTTTCTAAGTGGCATAGCATCAACTATTTTAAGTCAAACTAGGTTCTGCCAATCAAAATCTCTTAGAAAAAGCAATGGCTAGGTGCTCTAAGAAATTGGCGATAGCCCTTGCCCTCATAGGTTAAGTTAGACCGATTTTTTTTTTGATTTTATCCGGGACAAAACCTAGGCCCTATTGGCAATATTTTCTATTGCATTTTATCATCTCAATGGAAATCCACGCAAGTTTTTTTTTTCGTATTCGCTTACTTAAATAGGTATCGTTTGAACGCTAATATATATTACTTTTTTTACAATCTCAAAAGAAGTAGAAAATGAAAAAAAGAACAAGATGAAAAAAAAAGGTCACTTGTTAAATACGCTTAAAAACTTGGCACCAAGGTATTTAAATGGTTAAAACAATCGTCACTTAGAAACAGGTATATCGCAAACACAAGCAAACTAAAATAGCATGATATGGTATGCAAGCCTCGACGGTGCAGCGCCATCTCCAAATTTAAATTATCTTAGTTTCAATGCGGCCATTAAAAAAGAAGAGAAAAAGCTGGTGATGAATTGCTGTCAACGGGGTATGAGAATACCAAAAACTGTGGTTATAAAGTAATCTACAGTTTGTACTAATAATAAAACAAAAGAATTTTTTTTCAACTGAAAGTAAGGAGCAAAATTGAAGCTTGAAACAGAAAATATTCCATGCAGGTGAGGGGCTGCACTCTCCTCAACTCCTCGCTCGCTACGCAAAAGTTTTTTTTTTTTTTTTCAGTATTTTAGAGGAGCTTCTTATTCCAATTTAACGACTCTTGTGTGTTTCAGCAGTCGTTCTTTAAGAATAGGGACACAAAATTTAAGTTCAGCTTAAAGAGCAAGGGGTTTAGGAGGGGCAGCTCCTTACAAATGGAACAATCTTTCTTCGTTTTAACTTTTAATGTTGCCCGTCACTTTCAATTGGAATTTCTGGTGAGGCGGAAATGGGAATTATTTCGATAAAATATTGGATTCTATATTTGAATTGATAGGAGCTTGAAACCTCTACAGTGGGGCTCAGCGACATGGTGAATCTAAGAGTGCAACTTCCATTTTGTGATCACTTGACTTTTTGCGGGTGTTGCTCCTATTTTTCAAAAATTAGCCAAGTATTCCCATGCCCGTAGCTTTTGATAGATAACACAAGACTTAATGAACTTTACATTAGGAGTCAACATAAAAAGCAAATTCTTTCGACGTATTAACTGGTGTCAAAATTCCCTTTTTTACAGTTTCGGTAACTATTTGCAAGAGTCACTCCTTACTTGCAGTTCCTTACCATGATCTGTTTGAAATGTACATCTAAACTGCAGATAACAGTAAAAGATTAATTACTATTCAATCAGTTTTCAAACACCAATTTTTATCCTGATGACTGTTAAAAATGCGAAATTCGACTTCCTAGTAAACGCAAAATATATTTCCATGTAACTATTGGATGTCGATGACCATGTACATTACAACCAATAAGAACACCCAGAACATATTCCCTTTTTGTAGTTAATGTGACCAATGATCTCTTCTTTTTTTTAAGCTTTTTTATATATGATTTAATGGGACAGCTTCAACATCTACCAATTAAGATCAATAATACTGATAAAATAAATCTAATTAGTTTTTCCAACTGCTCTTTCTACAGTTAGCGATTCGTTTATTTAAATTATGTGATTCCGATTCCAGATTGTGATTCAGTTATTCAGTTATGCGCGACCTGAAAATTGTAATTCATCCAACATCTAAATTTTGTAGAAAAAGAATGTCACAAAAAGCGTCATTTTATGTATGTTATCTTTAATTCTGCCAAAAAAGCAACACAAAACAACCTACAAAGCACAGTAGGCTTCAACTAGCAATAAAACTGAAACAACTGAATTCTTAAAACATTTGACTTCATTTCTGAAGTTTGTTTGGCTTGAATGAATCGGTACAACTAAACATAGCATAATTCAAAATGGGTGCCTTCAAAACGAACTAACTTTCCCAAAAGCAGTGTTTCTACATGTTGCTGAAATAACCTTGACATAAATCCAACCACCATCCAATCTTCATTAAAAAAAACTAAACAGAGAACACTTAATTCCATATGCATTGCATTGCAACATAATATATTTCTTAGTTAGGAAATTGAGGATATTGTAAATACTGATATTGATATTGGATATTGAGGATATTGGAAATTGAGGATATTGTAATTGAGGAAATTTAGAGTTATGGATGATTAATTACATTAGTTCATGTCTGTATTTACAAATCTAACTATAGTGATGTAAGTTGCTTGTTGTCCCCCCTCCCCCAAGAAAACTTTGAGATATTGATTTACCAAAATGGAGTTTTCTTAGAATTTAGAACCTTACAAATTTGGTATATACAAGACAAAATTCAAAATAAGAATGAATGATTATGAATAAAATATTCCCCTGCATAATGTTACCTCCGTTAATTTTTCCATTTTTTTAGGAAAAAGAAACAAACCATAAAACTTTAAATAAAGGTCAAAATTAAATATGTATTTAAACACCACTCGCAATTATACTTGTCTACAAAGAGAGGCGGGAAAATACCTTGAAAATCAGCCTGAAGACCTTGTTTTTCTAGAAAATATCGAATTGAGATGTTTCTTATTTTATGTTTACCCCCTTCCCCTCTAAGGGTTAGACCTATGTGCATCAATTCTTGTTATATTCTGTTATCTCAGTATTGAGTCAGCATTTTGGAGGTTAAGGGTATTTGTCAATTGTCCTTTTTTGGGTAAAAATAGCTTTAATTTATGTTCAAACGTTAGACAATAAACTGCAAAGGGATCTGTCAAAGAATCACATTTCTTCCGATTACAATCCAAATTAAAACATAAACAAAAATGAGGAAACAACGACGAGCAATAAATTACAAGTATCAACCTTCTGACAGATAAGGACCAATCTATCAGAGACCTGAAAATGGTTAAAAATAAAGTTCTTTATTCTCCATAATAGCACAGAAACATGGCATTGAAAAAAGCCCAGGAATTAAAATTATGCAAAAAATAAGGTACAAATGAAGACAAATATTGGTCAGTCAAATTAATAGGTGACAGGCTTAGATTTTGAAGACCAAACGAAAGGGTTAGCCGTCCGGTACAGGCCTTCGTCGTAAATCTGACACATATTTATGGAAAATATCACGGTGAGTTTCAGGCGATAGACATTTGAAGCCAAATTTCATCGTCTTGTCATTTTATGGTAAATGCGATAGAGCTAGAAAACAAAGAAACCTACTTGTCTTGCCCCAAGGACAACGGGGACCATACATTCTGGTTCAGTAGCCTGCATAGATTCGTCAATGAGAATAGAAGAAAATTTCAAGCGAGAAAGACGAGGATCACCAGCTCCAACACAAGTGCAACAAACAACATCAGCAGCTTCTAATAGTTGACGTTCTGCAGCTCGCTTTAGGATACGATAACGCTTTTCATCGTCACTTCGCAACTCACCCATCTCGTCACGCAGTTTTAAGAGCTTTTGCAATTCAGTATGGCTGAAATCAAAGGCATAATAATATCAAAGAGTTAACACTTCATAGTAAATTCTGACCAGAAAGGGTAATGCAACAAGCGAAAAGAAAAAAAAAAAGCGACATCAAACTAGGGAGAGTAAATGAAATATGTTAAAAGTTATATGATAAAAGTAAAACAATATTCTCGTCAAAATTTCGTGGCTAACTAAACAATCCCATCAATTAAATGTTTTCAATAACTGTATTTCACAAGGTCAGACATAAAACAGCCAAAAAAAAAAGACATTTTAGAAGATCAGGCATAAAAAAAACAAATAGAGAACTTCTATTAAACCATCTACGTATATCTACTGGATAATAGCACACATTGATAAAAATGGTACTTATGTTATCCCCCCAATTTGTAATTGGTTGTGTAGTCTTAAAAAACAAAAAAAAAATTAACTAAAAGTGTTGCCTTACAAGGGTAAAAATCGATTTAGAAAAGAGAAGATGCAACACTGCAACAGAGTATGAGAGGAGAGAGATGGAAAAAAGGGAGAAGCTTTCCAATTATATACAAAGAAGTTTCCAATAGTAACTTGAAGCTATTTGGTTTTGTTGACAATTAAAGCATAATTAACAACACTTTTAGTATCTAGCATTTTCCACAGTAGTTTTTCAGTACTAAGTTCCTAAACAATTATTATAATTCAATAGCTTAATGCAGTACAACATATTAAAAGAGTACTAGGATAAAAATTAAGTAACCTACCCTTCTAGATTTGCTACTTGATTATGTAAAGCTAAAAATGACACAGGCGAATCGATCGCTTCTCTTGATTTAGCACAAAGACGAACCACTTTCAATCCAGTTTTGTGTATCTTCTCAGTCAACTGATCGACGGCAATGTTGGACGGTGCACATACAAGCACAGCACCGTTGCCATTCTTGGCCAAATGGTAGACAATCGTAGCAGAAGTGACTGTTTTTCCAGTTCCAGGCGGTCCTTGAATTAAACTTAGAGGGCGCTGGAGTGCCTGTTTGACAGCATAGACCTAAATTATGGATATAAAGTTTAGTCCATTTTAACAACTGGCTGGTGACAAGATTTGCAAAAAAAAAAAAAAAAAAAAAAAAAAAAAAAAAAAAAAAAAAAAAAAAAAAAAAAAAAAAAAAACGATTGATTACAATTGTGCAAATAAAAAAAACTGCTTAAGATATAGCTTTTTACTTTCCCTTTCACATACAAAAAAGATGTTGCATAGTCAGTTTTTGACACATGTCCGCCTCAAATGGAAAAAAGGCACTTCCGGAAAATTACGACAGTTTGGCTCCAAGAGCCACCCTGTCTTGGAAAATAAAGCAATAAAGCAGAACGAGTCCTTAGAACATCAACACTGACTCAATCCTTAGAACATCAACTTGAAAAAAATCAAACACTAGTTCTATATTTTCCATTCTCTTCAGCTTGTTATTGATTGAATTTTCAGTGCAGTCTTTTTATTCTAATGCTTTCCATAAGCCAAAAAGACAGGAAACTTCTATTTTATGACTACTATTTATTTTGTTTATTTAAATAACTGAATTTATTTATATCAAATCATTATATATATTTAAAATTTTTAGAAATTTATCTCCGTGAATTTCAAGAATGTTTTTGTAGATTTGTTAATCCTATTTATTAGTATAAACAACGTCAAGTACAATGCTTGTCGTATAAAATAAGTCGACTTGCCGCACACATATCACAAATCCCTCCATTTAATCAGTTAGAATCCTCCCGTATCGCGTTTTGGAATAGTAGAGGAGTGCTTAGTAGTTTAGATTTTCTATCCACATTTCTTTATAGTAATCGTATTGGTATTCTGGGACTATGTGAGACTTTTCTTAGTGATGGTAATAGTTCTTTGGTTGGTGTATCTGGGTACAGGATAGTAACTAGAAACAGGTCTACCCGTTCGAAAGGTGGACTTGCCGTGTTTATTGACCAGAATCTCCCTATCCGTAAAATTACGGATTTTAATGATTTGTATCAAGAGATGGAGTTTGAATTTTTAATGGTTGAGATCGAGTCTGGTAAGGAGAAGCTACTCCTATGCTTATTTTATCGACCACAGGAATCAAGTGCGTCAAATTTTTGGTAAGTTGAATGATCTAACACAACGGATGAATTTTAAGAACCATAAAGTGGTTTTTTATGGGTGATTTTAATATAGATTTGGGACTGGTGAGTTCGGAGACCCAAGAATTAAGATCTCTACCTGTAGATTTACTAAACTACTTGCTTTTCTGCCGGATTGGTTCCAACAGCAAGAATACCAACACGTATTAGTGAGCAGTCGGCATCAGTTATTGACAACATTTTTACGAATTTCAATCTACATTCGAGTTATGTCGTATTAACTGATGAATCGGATCACTCTATGTTACTTGGTGAATTTTTGATAAATAGACTGAAATCTAACCCGAATATAAAAGTAAGAAGGACTATTGATGATAAATCATTACAAAATTTGAGAGCTAAATTGACTTGTAGCGATTGGACTTCAGTTTATGAAGAAACCAACCCAGATGCAATGGCTACCCTATTTATTGAGAAATTCTCTTCTGCCCTTGACTCTGCCTGCCCCTTTTCGAAAAAGCGCTCCAGGTATGCGACCCCCGAAAAAACCTTGGATCACCCAAGGCTTACTAACCAGTATTGAACACAAAAATATGCTATTCAGGCAATATATTGATAATCCTGATGTACATGGTACGGACTTCAAGAATTATAAAAACACTCTGACAACCCTGCTCAGGAAAGCTAAACAGGCTTACTACCATAAGCAGTTTCAAGAAGCAGAAGGATCGCCAAAGAAGACATGGACACTGATAAATGAATGCCTGAATAAACAAAAAACTAATACGTTTCCTGAGACCATAACCAAGCCTGATGGAACATCTTCAACATCCCAACAAGAAGTAGCCAACACGTTAAATGAATTTTTTGCATGCATTGGAGAAGCAACAGTAGAGGAAGCTTATGGCCTTTCAACTGTCGTCACGGATAATTACAAAAAATACCTACCTTCGCCGTCTTGCTCCTCTATGTTTCTGTCGCCAGTCACTGAAGACGAACTGCTGAAGATTGTTCAAGCCATGAAAAACGGTCACTCCGAAGGTCCAGATGGGTCGTCAAATTACCTCATAAAGAAGACCATCGATTGCTATGTCGGCGTTATCGCACACATCGTCAATTCTTCATTTAAAGATGGCATCTTTCCTACTGTCTTCAAGTCGGCGAAGGTTATACCCCTCCACAAAGGTAGCGACCCCAAGCTGCCTTCAAACTACCGCCCTATCTCTATTCTCTCTGCTTTTTCAAAAATTATGGAGCGTTGCATCTACAACAGACTGATGAATTATCTGACTAGGTCTAACTTCTTCAACAAGTATCAGTTTGGATTTAGGCCTGGGCACTCAACCGAACATTCTATAATGGTTTTGCTACAATTTTTGAACGATGCGATGGACCGTAATGTGATACCAGCTACAATATTTGTGGATGTAAAAAAAGCGTTTGACACGATTTTTCATCTGATTCTTCTGGATAAGCTTGACAACTGCGGAATAAGAGGTAATGCTCTTTTACTCATCCAGTCTTACCTCAGTGGTCGGAATCAATTTGTGGATGGAGGTGCAGTAAGATCGGTAAAAACGCCATGTTCTGAAAAGGTAGGAGTACCACAAGGTTCAATTCTTGGACCACTACTATTTTTAATATACGCCAATGACCTTCTGAACACTATCACCGATGATGGACTTGCTGTACTATTCGCAGACGACACGGCTAATTCTGTCACAGGTTCAGATGAATCATCCGTCAGAGAAAACCTCTGTTTTGGTCTAAAGAAGCTATTGCAGTGGTTTGCTGACAACCTCATGGTGTTAAACTCTTCGAAAACCCATTTTATCATCTTCTCTCGAATTTCTCATGCCGTACCGTCGATTTCCCAAATATCTGTCCGTTTTAACGGAGAACTAGTTACCATTGCCAGGAAGGAGTCTTGTAAGTATCTAGGGCTAACGGTTGATGAAAATTTATCTTGGAAACTTCATCTTGATAGGCTAAGGATGCAGCTAGGAAGGAATGTGGGGTTACTGCGGTATCTAAAATTCCACCTCCCTTTCCCTGCTCTTAAGTCAGTTTATTATTCTCTAATCCATTCTTATTTTAATTACTGTCCAATTGCTTATTTAAATACTTTCAAATCTCTTATTAAGCCCCTTCAACGTCTTCAAAATAATGCCCTTCGTACGTTAAAAGCACTCCTTCCTTCCCCATCTTCCCTCCCCGATAAATCCCCTACTACGAGCCTTTATACATTTTTAAGAATATTGCCAGTTGATCTAGTCCTTACTGCAAATTGTGTCCTTTTCAGACTAAAACAAATAAAAGAATTATAACCATTGGCTTTAAATTCTAGTAACTTCTCTTTAGTTTCTTTGGTCCAGAATAGTTATTGTTTAAGAAGTTCAGCCAAATTACCTTGCCCTAGAATCCGAACTGAAAGATCCAGATTTTCTCCTCCTAAAATTCAATAATAAAGTTCTGGAATATTTATGAAAGTAATATAGATTCGCGTTTTTCTATTCCAGTTTCTAAAGCTAAATTCAAACTATATCTAATAAGTAATTATAGATAACTATTCATTTATTTGAAAGTCATGTTGGCCGGTGCTATTGTTGATAAATATTTAATTATGTGGTAATTTATTGATTTGAGGTGTGGGCTGTGGGTTCAGTGTGGTGTCTCATTTTCTTCCCAGTATATCTAGTGTATTATCATTTCTTTTCATCATTTGTTATTATTATTATTATTTCTTTTATTTTTTTAGGGTGCCTGTTTTCGAGTATAACTCACTGTGTAGGCACCCTCTGTAAAATATTGTGTTTTCCATTGATTCATATTGTAAAAGTGTTATTTTGTCTTGTAGTGAATTATTGAGAAATTAAATGAACTTGAACTTGAACAAAAAAAAAAAAAAAAAAAATTACAAACATATTTGACAGCCCTACTAGGTATTAAACTGATTTCTATAAAACAGATGAGCTTAGATAATTTGCTTAATTGCTTGCATATTTGGTGAATCTACCGACTCTGCTGGTAGACTTTTCCACTCTTCAGCGATCCTATTAACAAAAGAGACTTCACCTTTCTCACTGATCTTACTTAATCTTTTACCAGCATAAATCACTTTGTCCTCTTCGTTTACTCTTTTTTTTTGGGGGGGGGGGGGGGATTTACAGGGTGGTAATATTCAAATGTGTTAACAGTTTTTGTTTCATCTAATTTAGGGCAAGAAGCTGGGTTTTTCAAAAAACACAAAACCTTTGTTGACCCATTTTTAGTATAGTATAGACCAGGGATGGCCAACCCGCGGCCCGCCGTAAATATTTTTGCGCCCCGCGAGATTCATAACACTTTTATATTCTGCGCCCTCAGGATGCACGCACCTATTGGAACATTACAGATTCGATGTTTCATTCTTAACAATATTGTTTATCGATGCATATACCCCAAGTATTATATTATTATGTTGTATAGCCTAGGTATTTTCGATGTATCATGTTATGCAAGTAGTTATAAAAAACAGTGAATAACATTCGATCACATGCACTTGCATATCAACAATTTAAAGATTTTCTGAAAGAAAATTAGATTCTGTGTACTTCAGTTGAGTCAGATGCAGTGGCCAGACGGGGTTGCATTTGCGCCGTTTCGGCGCTTTTCTGAGGAGGTTTGCGCATTGAATTTTTCGAATCGGCACATTTTTTTTATAGAGAAAATCGTTCATGCAGCGCATTTGACACCAGAAAAATGGAGCTTTCGGCGCATTTTTACTTTTAGGAGGCGCAACTTTAGATCAAGTGACTGGAAAAACTGGTCAGATTGTTAAGTTGTGGAAGATGTTTACAGCGATTTTATCAGTTACGAGAAGAAATTGATTTGATTATGAATAACAAACAAAGATCCTTGCCAAATTAAAAAATGATGAGTGGTTATTGGATTTATGCTTTTTAGTGGATATTGTCAACAAACTCAATGAATTAAAATATATCACTGAAAGGAAAAAATAACCTCATAGTCGATACATTTAATCACATCAAAGCATTTCAGAAGAAACTGTTATCATTTTAATCAATATGGAAAATTAATAATGCTCACCGCTTTCCATTGTAGAAAGAATTTAAGAAATCAAAATGTAACAATTATAAAAAATATGCAAAAGAAATAAGAAAACTTGCAGATGCTTTTGAAAGCCAATTCAATAATTTAGAGTTGGAAATAATAAACCAAAATTTTAGAAATATATTCATCTCCTTTTCATGTTGAAATTGAGTCTGTCCCAGAATATCTCCAAATGAGATCTGATTGACATACAGTACAACAATGAATTAAAAACACATGTTTGAAAATTCAGAATCAAAAATGGATTTTTTTTTTAACATTTATGTCACAAAAGAGAAATTATCCAATTACAAAAATTTGACACAAAGAGTTGTCAGCACTTTTGGTTCAACTCACACCTGCGAATCGTTTTTTTTTCTAAAATGAAACTGACACCAAGTAAGATGTGCAAATACCCAGATTGAGATCGACTTGCAGAAGTTAAGCGAAAAAGGGGAGAAACAGATTTCGCACTTGTGAAATAAATTTTTTTCCATGATATTACTTTCTTTATTTCGTTATTTTTTTTAGTGTTATATATTTTTTACAATGCCAATTTAGTATTATTATAGTTATTATATTATCTATGTTTATATGTAAAAATAATAGTAAACATAATTAGTGAAAATTCATTATTTTTCAATTTTTCACTCCAAAAAATATCTATAATAGGCCTAAATATAATATGGGGCATATATAATTTTATATGCGGCCCGCGGAGTTATGGCTCGCAAGATAATTTGGGTTGGCCACCCCTGGTATAGACAGTATGTAAGTATAGACATATTTTTTCCAGTACAAATCTTTTTTTTTTTTTGTAATACTTTTTGGCTGATTCACTGGAAGTTCCGGCAGAAAAGAAAGATTAAATTCTTGGCAGTAAAAGATAACATTCTTAAAATAATAATAATAAAAAAAAAATACTTCAAAACACCCAAACTTTGTCAAAATGCAAAACTTCAAAAACAATAACGTAAAACCTGTTGTCAATAAAAAAAAATCTCCAAAATTAGTGATTCCAGCATAAAAAAAAAAATCGACTAAAGCAAAGATAACAAAATAACGCTAGCAATTGAAGAACAACCTTAAGGTATTCTGTTTGATAAAACAACAAACAAGAAATCTGACAGCAAATGAAAAAAAGAACAATATAAAATATATGTTACCTGTGAACTATTAAGTTCTGGAAGATTTGGAGCAGAAAAATGCTTTGGCACATGCACTCTAAACAAAACATCATCCACTTCATGGCCCAGCAAGCGATGATATATATAACTGGATACTGCAGATTCATCAACAGCAAACTTCCTTAGTGCAGCTTGCATTCTATTAAAAAAGAGAAAAATCTATTAAGAAAAGAAAAATAAAAAACAATATACAAGTGTGCCTCGATCCTACTACTACAATGCCTCTTGCCTCAATTACTACAAGTAAATAAATTTCGGTTTCATTTTAGTTTATGCTCTCTTCCGAGTTAAACACTATAATGCGAGAATTCTTACTTTTTAACACTTAGAAAGTTGCTTTTCAATGGATTTTCAGAGTTACTTCTAGTTGAAGCGCATCAGAGCCTCCCGACCTTTATGCAAAACTTTACCGATTTTGCAGGTTTGCATAATTTTTAGACTTATTTATCATCAAAAGTTGATCAAAATTCCAAATACATACGATTGGAAGACAAAACAGCAGAATCAGCAGTTTTTTATACACATTCTCGGTCTCTTTGATAGAAAGTATTGAGTTTCCTTGTTAGCTTAAGGGACACGCTATTGACGCAGGGTTGTCAACTTGTACACTTTTCGTTTGAAATGCACTCTTTTTACCTCAGAGGGGATGCCAAAGAGTAAAAATCTCTCTATTTGGGTGTCAGTTTTCATTCGCTTTAAAACAGCAGTAGTTGGCATATTCGTCAATAGTGCATTTAATCCAAGGAACAAGGTTGCTAACTTGCTCAATTTTCATGTTAAAATGCACTCTTTTTCACCTCAGAGCGAATTCAGAAGAGGAGATGCGTAAATTTTTTTTGACTTGCACTCTTTTTTGAGAGAAAATAACTCTTTCTTGGCCTTGAGTTGCACTCTTTTTAGAAGTCGCCAGTTGGCAACCCTGCATTGACGTCCAACAAGGGCACTGAATATGATTTCTTTCTTCTTCTTTTTATCTGATTTCTGTTTATATATATACTGAATTAATGATGTGTTTTATCCCCTCTTCTGTACTAAATACCACTTTGAAAAAAATTGCTATTTTAACCGAATGCAAAATATGCTAATTGAATGTAATATTCAGAAAATTTCCATAATTAGATAATGAATTTATCTACGTTATTTGAGGACATTGACTTCCAGTTTAACTACGTCCCAAGCCCTCTCTGTGATGTCACAACTTAGCCCTTCTAATTTAGCCGATTTTTTTTTTTTCAAATTTGGCATTATAAATCGACGACTGTTGATGAGAAATAAACATGCACGCTCCAATACCAAAGGTTTTTTGCATATAATCAGGCAAGCATTTTGTTATACAGTGTTTAGTTTAGAAGAGAGAATAACCTAGTTTGTTATATAATTTCAAGTTTGCTTGTTCCCCTTCTTATTGGCTAGCAAGAAAAAAGAAAACGAAAATATTTTCTGCAAAAAAAAAAAAAAAAAAAACGTCTGAACCATTCTCAATCTCTTTGCAAATAAGTATTGAGTTTTCTTGTTCAAACAGTTCGTGGTAACGAACTGTAAATAAGGAGCGACCCAGCTCAATTGTAACCGAAACTCTAAAAAAAACGGAATTTTGATACCAATAGATATATCAAAAGAATTGACTTTTTATGCTGCTTTCAAATATATATGTGGAATTGTGTATTTTTTGCCAGAAGAAAGATCCAAGGATGCGTGTTTATTTGTTTGCTTTTTTTCATGGGTCATCGTATCAACCCAGTGGCCCTAGAATATCGGGAGAGGGCTCATTCAAACGGAAATTAAAAGTTATAGTGCCCTTTTTAAGTGACCAAGAAATTGGAAAGCAACTAGGCCCCCTCCCCGCCCCTTTTTTCCCAGAAATCGTCTGATCAAAATTTTGAGATAGCCATTTTGTTCATCATAGTTGAAAGGCCCAATAACTATGACTTTGGTTATAACATGACCCCCCCCCGAGACCCAGTGGAAAGGCCTTTTAGTTAAAAAATTTGCCCATAGTTTGCGCATATTATTTGCTATTGGGATGTATTCATACATTTTCGGGGGGGGGGGGGGGGGGGGGTGGGGACAAATTTTCTGCTGAGGGTTATTTCATGCAGAGGGAAGTTCCCAGGGAGTGAACTTGTCAGGGGAAATTATACACTGGAGGAATTTGCCAGAATTCTTATACAAAATTCTTTTTATATGTCTTACTTTCTCTTTTCCGTCTCAATTTTACGCGCAGAGTGGTTAAGAGTAATTGTCCAGGGTAAATTTTCATCAGGTTTGAATTGTCTAGAGGATATTTCCGCGGGGAGGGGGTTCTCTGTGGAGGTGGGGCAGATTTCCTTGCATTATTTAAAAAACGATCAGAAATTAAATAAAAAAAAAACTAGTTTTTTCAACTGAAAGAAAGGAGCAACATTAAAACTTAAAACGAACAGAAATAGATACGTATATAAAGGGGGTTGCCCTCTCCTCAACACCTCGCTTTTTACGCTAAAGTTTGAATTTGGTCCAAATCTTTAATAATGAATCCTGAAGCACAAGGGCCGTTTAATTAGAACAATAAGACGCTTTTTTAAAAGTACTAAAAAACTTTACCGTAAAGAGCGAGGTGTTGAGGAGGGGGCAGCCCCTTTATTTACGTAATAATTTCTGTTCGTTTTAAGTTTTAATGTTGCTCCTTACTTTCAGTTGAAAAAACTTTTTTTTTTTAATTAGCTTTATGGACACACCAGTAACGTCGAACAAGGGGACCGGGTATAATTCTATGAAAGCCACGTAATCACAGCCTTTAGGGATACCAACTATTTGTAAGTTATACTTACGACTAAAGCTGAGACTCACACAGTAGAACCTAAGTGACTCTTGGCCGCGTACCAAATTCCCTGACAAGAGCTTGTATTGTGTCCACCAAAGTCACTTGCGTCGTATAGCTTTTTGCGTTTTTAGCTACACGCCTCCCAGGATTTTTTTTTTTTAAATTCGATAAAAATAGCCGTGCTTCAAAAATCTCATTAGATCTGGAGAAAAATCCTCTGCTTAGCATAAAATACACAAATAAATTTCAGATTTAATCCGATAAAAATAAAGATTAACAATATTAATTACCCATTCTTTTCTAAAATTTTGTACTTTTCCAAGGATGGCACCAAACCCTGCAGCAGAAGTGGTATAGCTGATTTTTATTCTCTGGGCGCGACCTTTTTCAGGCTGGATGCTTTTAGGTGACTGAAAGCCAATTGATAGGGTTTATAAAATTGCTGTGAGCATCAAATTTTAGAGCAACAAAACCCGAATTCTATTGATCTAAACCTTCAGTAGAACACAGTTTATATGCATTTTTCATACATATATTACTTCTAAAAAAAAACATTTTTTCCCCAAAATTTCAACAAAAATTGGGGGGGGGGGAGAGAATATCCACCCTCAAAATGAAAGAATAAACATCACAGCTGAAGAAATTTATACATTTTATACAAAGTTATTCACACTATTAAAAAGAGGTTTATTGGCAATTCTCATTTATTCTATTTATTTCATTCTGTTCTTATTATCTCATTTCAATTTTAATGGACGATAAAGGTGCTCCTGCTGAATTCCATTATTTTTTAATATTCGTGTACATTTTTTTTTTCTCTAATAAAATCAGTCATTGGTACGAACCTATCGAAAGATGTCGATTTCCAGATAAAGTCAACGACAAAATTCGATGTACAATCCATTGGAGAATTGCTGTTTGGCCTCAATTCGATTCCAACTTCCTCGCCAAAGTTATCTGGGACTTTGATAACATGGCCAATGCTAGACCAGGGCTTGTGAAGCTCACCAACATATCTCAGTCGGAGTTCATCACCTTGCATGAGTCTCATGTCTGAATCTGCCTTAACAATGACAAAATAGGCAACAGTTCTCTTATTCAAACCCGTTTCCCAGCGAACGGTAACATTCTCTTGGGTTTGTGATTCTTTAAGTCGCTTATCGTAGTCAGCTTCCAGTTTTACAAGTGGACCAAATATATTCTGGTACTGATAGCCATCTTCATACCTATTCAAAAAAGATAACTCTTAATGACGTTTGATGATTATTTTCAGTCATCTCATAAACTACAACAATTTTTTTCATGTGATCCATTTGGAATTTGACCACGCACATGTCATTTTAACGATTAAAAAAAATTAAAATTTGTGATAACTGTTTTTTAAATATTTCGTATTATTTTTATTTTTGTACCGATTCCATGATTCACACTGATCTTACTGAATTTATATAATGACAAAAACGGGACAAGTTTTATTTTACATGTTTTTCCTCGGGCAAGTTAAAAAAATTTTAATTTGGAAGATGTAGTCTGGCGTTCTAGATTTTGCAACCTGAAAATTCGAAAAACCTGTCGGATGAAATATCTATAAAATATTTGAGTCATTCCACACATTCAATGAGAAACAACATTTTCATCAAAATTAATAAAGATTCTCATTCACATACTACAACACGTTTTTTTTTACGGCCGATATATTCCAGAAAAACATAAAAACAGATATTGGGTATAAGACAAAATGTTGCTAGAAAGAAACGATGGGAAATCGAGGGGAAAAAAAGCCTATGCAGCAAATGCCGTTTTTTTCACCATTTCAAAGAAACAAAGAGAGAAAATTCAATGAAGAAAAGAGACAAAACGAGACTTCGGCCAGTAGCGAAAATACTTTTGTCTTTTCACTACTGGCCGAAGTCTCGTTTTGCCTCTTTTTCTCCATTGAATTTTCTCTCTTTGTTTCTTTGTCATGGCTGGCCAGTTCGGCTTAAGATCTTTAATTTTTCAACATTTCTGACCCCATTTAAGCTCCAGTCAAATAAATTCTTTTATTACTCCACTAAAAGATTGATCGTCAACAATCATGGCAATATGAATTATCCGTCATTTATCTTAACATAAACGATGGTAACTTGCGCTGTAAATTATGAAGCATATACGAATGTACGGTTAATTTCAGAGCTACAAATCAAGATAAGAAACAAGCTATTCTGAAGATTGCGTTCCTTTCTTATTAGTTTTTAGTGACTTCTTTCCTTTTTCGATTAGAATCCCTTTGCTACATCACTTTGCTGTTAAACATTCAGATTCTGATTTGAACACCAATTCGACAATCAATGGCAAAATATATTCTCTAATTTAAACTTTAGATCAAAATATATCTCTTTTCCCTGTCTTAAGAAGAAAAAAATAACAAGTTTTCCATAAAAAAAAATAATTATTTCTGGAATTTATTATAAAGAGAATATAGAAAATAGCCCAACATACCACAGTTTATTTTCATAAATTGGGCTTAAAATGCCATCTATATGCTAATAGCTGCACTAGGAAGCGATTGACAAGATTCCATAGGAAAAAAAAGACAATGGGGAATAGCACTTAGAAATTATATGCTACATCAAAAACTCTGAATGTAAACAATAATCCCAGTAATCAGGATTTTAATGATTTATTATAGATTAATTACGGAAAATGGCCGATTTACTCTTCGACAGTCTACCCAAGCCTAAAGCTACATTTCAAAGCACTGTAGGTTTTGGAAATTAACATTTAACTAAAATATCAGCCCTAGCCACTTCAGTTACATACGTAAATAATTTTGGATAAATTCTAAGCGTTTTTCTTTCCAGAATCGAACTTCTAAATTCTAAAGTCATGTCCTGACTTCTAAATTGTAACATCTACAAAAATCCTAACAATAAAATATTTCCGTCTTTTGTACAAGTAAATAAAGGGACATACCGAAGAAGGACATGTTGTGCTTCTTCATCAACCCCTGTTTTTCTAAATCTTCAAATGTAGCATCTGGATTCTCTTTCCAAAGTTCTTCGAGCCTTTGAATCTGATTGGCCGTCACTTGACGTGCTCTCAGCTGTTCAGCTTCCGTAGGAATTCGTACGAGCCAAGACAAAAAGGAACGATCAGATATTAATGGTTTCCATTGATCCACGTCCCTAAAAAGGAATAACAACTGCTATTAGCATATTGACCTACTAGCTTAGAGAAATATGACCAATAGCAAAACTTGTCACAAAATAAGCATCGTCAAAAGAGTAGAAAAATAAGAGATAACTGGAGCTTTATATAATTTGTAAGTGTCTATAATTCTAAAGAAAATTCATTCATTTGTGTAAATTAATGCACCAAAGATGTAGAACCAACTAACAGACCCAATTATCTCAAATGGTTGAGCACTAGACTCCCACTCTCTTTCCACGAGTTAGAGCCTGACATTAGGCTATTTTCTGTCAATAAAATGTAAAATATTGACGAAATGTTATGTTAATTTGTTAGAAGAAGTGGTAAACGTTGAGAAAAATCGATATTAAATGATTTTACGCGTGCAGATGGATAATGAGATCGATTGAAGGAAGGGGAAGGGGTGCTATCTTCGTGAATGAGCATCCCAAAGATTCAGTTTGCAAGTCTACCCTATTTGGGCTCAAGACTGGAAAATTGAGTTTAAACTTTCCCCGTCAGAGACAGTTCTGACGGAGGAGGAGATATTCTGTGGTTAAGGCGACTTCAAATTTTGTGTTGGAAGGGGAAACGATGTATTTGCCTATTATAATTCTTTGTCTCTATTTATATTGTTATTATTTTCCAAGCATGTGACACTTTATTGAAACTAATTGAGTTATTTGAGGAAGAAATTGATTAGTCTATCTTACTCAGTCACTATGTTTTAATCTTAGAATAGTAACAAACATGTCAAACCACCTCATCAAAGTACCGCAGCTACAAACACGGCATATTGGTATCCACTCGAGACCCAGACACTGACAGACACCATTCCAACCTAATCAGCTTCAAATTTCTGCTTTTGCCTTCTTCCACAAAATCCCAAAAATTTATGATCAACTTTCAGTTCTATACAAGACAAACCATAAGCTTCATACTTGCCTCTTTTTTCTTCTTGGTAAATTCATAAGAACAATCCAAAAACTAAATAAGAAAAATTATGACTACTACTATAGAAGCCTTGTTTCAGTATTAGTCCAGTAAATCTACGGAAAAAATCGACGATCTTGGACAAAATTGCAATGTAAATGAATTTTACACCATTTTGTAGAGAACAAAATTATGTACAACATACTAAAAGTCCCCAAGAATCCACTTGACGGAACAGGGTGAAAAACGGGGGGAAAGGGGAAAATCCAGAGGAAAACTCGAAAATCTATGACCGGTAGTTTTTGATGCTGAGAATGGCACTCTTGATGCTCTTGGGTCCAAGAAGATCGAATATGCGTTTTTTTATTGCTGTGTAATAAGTCGTTCCCCCGTTTCCCCACTTACAGGGGGAAAGAGGGGGGAAATAAAGATCCTGTACAGAGTCTGCATGACTTGTTTTCTGGGGTTTCCAGTGCGAGAAGAATGAATATGTTACTTTGATTACTCTGGCATTAGCCTTTCCCCCCATTTTCCAGTTACAAGGGAAAAAGAGGGGGAAATCAAGATATCCTCTAAAGGGAAAAGATAGTCAGGCGACTCTATAGAATTTGGAGAGGAGACAAAGGTCTATCAACTCGGTTTTAAAACCCTTTTATTACCGTTTTGACGAGATACTATTTCCTGATGCTTCTCTTTTCCTGTTTGGTGGAGATCCACTAATGATGCATTTACACATCGTGGAAATCCAAGCGGATTGTGAAAACCGAGCTGATTTTTCGACCGTTTTGTGCTCAGTTTTCACAATCCGCTCGGATTTCCACTATGTGTGAATGCGGCATAAGTCTAAGTGCATACACATGCTGCCACCTAGTGAAAGCTTTAACATAAGCATTGGACAAATTTTACTGATCATGAAGACAAGACAGTTTTGTTTTTAAAATTATCAATGAGAACTTCCGGAAGAAAGTGAAGGTTCAAAGCAAGCAAAGGGAAGGCCTGTGGGAGGAGAGTTCCAAGCACGCAGACAAAGTTGGTAGAGGGTTTTTCCTTTACCTAATTTTGGAGCAACATCTACCGGCATGAGGTGAAAAAAATACAATGCTTTTGATAGATGGTACTAAGATTCTTCGTCATCAAGACCATGATTTTCATTTTACCATGAGATGGGTAAGGCACTAACGCCCGAGCCACATTATAGTCACATTTGTGACTAAACCTAATGTCTTGGATACGAATTCAACGTCAGACTACTGACCTAGTTTTGAAATTCACGCTAGCCCATCCCTTCAAGGCTTTCTCTAAAGCAGCGCTCACACGCAGGTCGCAAAGGACTTTATGTCCACTTTACGACCGGTCGTACGGTTTAAAGTACATACCAGCACTGATCTAAAGTGGTCGTTAAGGTCGTAAAGTGAATTCAAACTTTAGTGAAAATTTGGAGCTTTCCTTATAGCTCAGGCTGTTTTCAAATATTTTATGTTGTGAGGCAGAGCAGAAATAGAAGGAAATAATTTGTGGTACTTGGAAAGTGCGACGCGCCATATTTAAGACGCAGGCTGTATAGTTCCTAAAGTCTATTTTTTCGTCTGAACGAGCGGTAAACCTTACGTACAATTTAAGGTAATTTGCTTCTCACTTTTAATTGGTCAAAATTCTTAACTGCGCCTCCTGGCTTGAGACTGATTAGAGGTGTGGAACTCAGAAATCTTATGGACAGATTCGCTTTGTGGGTCGTTTTCGTGTCCGAAACAGGGCTTAGGTTTGGGTTTAGCCAGAGGAGTGACTATAATGTGGCTCGTGCAAAAAGCTCTTCTATCTTGCATAATCAATTTTGTTTGCAGTTTTCATTTTACACCCTATTCATGATGGAAGAAGATGAACGTTGCAAGCTCTGCAGCCGCAGCATCCGTACTGTTAAAGTGTCATAATCACAAACAAAGGAGCTCTTCGGATCAACGAGGCCAGTGTGCAACGGGTGAACAGATAACAGTTGAAGACGGTGAAATAGTACACAGCCAGTGCAGAAAAAAGACAACTGCTGTCCGACGTCCATAGCTTGTCTCGTAAAAAGAAAGAATAACGATTCCGGTGATACTGAAGTTTCTCTAAACAGATCCAGTAGATCTAGTCAAGACGCATACGATGCGAAGTCAAGCTGCATGTTTTGCAATACGAAGCTAGTCCTTCCGTCTGAGACGAAAAAAAAAACAAAACAAAAATGACGAGTTCCAAAAAGTGACCACAATTGAAGTGAAAAAATCGATTCTTCAATGCTGTAATTCAGGGGAAAATGACGATTGAGCTAACGCTGTCCGCGGCAGACTGAATTCTATAAGCTCGGATTTGCATGCAGCTAATGCGGTGTATCATAAGACATGCTACTCTAACCTCAAAAACTCTAAGAGAAATTCCAAAGCGGTACTCTAGTGCAAATGATCCGGTGAACGCTGCTGGAAGGCCACAGGAGAGTACAAATCGAGATGTATTCATTAAAGCTGTTAATTATTTCGAAGAATTCGAAGATGAACAGTTTACAGTGAAAGATAAAGCAAAAAGATGAGGCTTTTTCTTGGACCAGTTAAGTTAGTGCAGTGTACAGACTCTGACTACCCGAGCCTGAGCAGTATATAATAAAAGGAGAAAGTTGTGAATTTCTTACCACAATCTCTGAGGCTGCTTCTTTCTCCGCTAATCGCGGCATCAGACGACCTTTTTTCGCTCCTTTACAAGTATACCTTGGAGTCCAGCTACACCACCAATCTGGTTCACGTTTTCTCATCGACCAGCTGAATAGGCTAGGTTTTTCTACTTCTTACTCTGAAGTGCTTCGATTCGAGCGTTTTGCCGCAGTAACTCATACTACAGAGTTTCCGGGGATGACTTCTGGAATTTTCATCCAGTTCATTGGTGGCAATGTCGACAACGACATTTGCACTATCGACGGAGAAGGTACTATCCATGGGATGGGCATGCTAGCTGCTGCCATAACAAAACTACCCAAATTTCTAATCATAATCCGAAGGGCAGTTGTAAAGCTTGAAGTACTCCAGCAGGTTGAACAAGCTGTACTTTCTATGGGGTGGGCATGTTGGCTGCTGCCACACCAAGGCTACCCAAATTTCCAATCATAATCCCAAGAGCAGCTGTAAACCATGAAGTACTCAGCAGGTTGGAGAAGCGCCTTTCTTCTTCTACAACAGAAGCCAACTGGAGAACAGTCCTGTGTACAAACCCACCCCGACCATCAGCTTCGACAAGATCGATGGCATTAACCTACTAGGGCATGCAAGCTGGATATATGACAAGAAACGGGTCAGATGGAGTGGATTTATGCAAGCATTTCATCATGGGTCACACAAAGACGCTTCGTCTTGTTTTTCTGCCTATAATCAACTATGATCCCTCCGATCTTTCTTGTGTATACACGACCTTAAGTTTTATCTCCCGTAAAGCACGCCAGCACAGAATGGTGCCAGTTGTGGCTTTCGACCAACCTTTGTACATGAAAGCGGTGAACATCATCAATGCTGAGCCTGCTGATAGTCCTCTAAAAGCAGTCCTCTAAAGAGCGATCGGGCGCTTGATGACGGAAACAGGAATAAAAGAAGTGCTCGAATGTCTATATGCCGATAACACTATTAAGCATATCCTTAACAGTAAGGCTGTTTCAAGAGCCATGAGAGCACTCGAGCTCATAGATTCAGCAATGCAGATCACTCTCATTTGCAAATCGTATGTTTTCGACTGCACAGATGACATATGTGCGAGTCATCAAGACTTTGCAGAAGCTTTGGCAATATATATGGCTCTACTGAATGATGAAGTAGCCCTCGAAGACTCATCCAACACAAACGTAGTGCGTCGAATCCAAACTGCAAAAAATGGCTTCAGTATTCAGAAACGTTCGGAGTACTTAAGAATCATGAGAGAAATCGGACCTGCTCCGCATCACCTGCTAAATGTGATTCGTTGCAGCTGCACGCGTTCCAATTGTGACACTTCTCGCTGTAGCTGCCGAAAAAATGGATTGCCTCGCACACTTGCTTGCAAAGACTGCCAAGGGATTGCATGTTCCAATAAACATGTTTTTGTTGATAACGGTGAAGAGACGATGTTTAGTACGAATCCTTGATCTTATCCTTTTTAGTTCAATCAAAACCGTAATTATCTTTTGCTGTGATTACCGAAGTTACCTGATTTGTTTCGTTTTTTACATGTAGTTTTGTCTTATGATTCTATTATATAGTCAAAGTAAATCTGCCCCTTTAGTGTGGCAGATAGTCAAAGTATTTCCCCCTTTAGTGTGGGAGGAATCTGCCCACGTAATCGAAAACCCGATGCATTGTCTCCCCTACGGTAAAAACTGCAAAAAAGCAAAATACGAATCTAATACCATGTTTTTTGAAATCATCAAGTCAAAAAACCTAGGAGGCAACATTTTGACCAGCCATATAGCACAACTCTCGAGGATACTGCTTTCCCCCTCCCTCTCCCACACTAAAGGGGGAAATAGAACTAAATCCAGCGATAAAACAACATAAAATTCTTTTTTCGATTTCTCTGTGCAGAAAAAGAGCAGACGTAAAGTTCGAGTGCACAATAAATCTGCCCCTAAATTTTTACTATTTTCCCCCTTTTCCCCTGTTTTTCACCCTGTTCCGCCAAGGGGATTTTTGGGAATTGTTGATATATTGTACAGCATTTTTTTCTCTACAAGACGGTGTAAAAATCTTTTATATTGCAATTTTGTCCCAGAGTTTCGTAGATTTACCAGACTATATGCCTGAAGTCTATATGAACAGTTTTAAGTTAAGTTAAGTTAAGTTAAGTTAAAAAAAAAAAAAAAAAAAAAAAAAAAAAAAAAAAAAAAAAAAAAAAATCAATCCTTGCCACTAAACAATTGGAGTTGAGAGACATTGACGGTTATTCTATAAGAAATGTATTTTTCACTTTTACAAATGCAATTAAGTTTTGGTTTATCAGATTTGTTCGTCTTTTGTATATATCAAGATACCTTGACTATAGGAATTCCTTAGATAACAATCTATGGAGAAGAAAGTTAAGGCTATTTGTGAAATATCAGCTAAACGTTAATCCATCCTCTATTAGCATTTTCTTTCTCCAATTAATCTTAAAGACTTTAAAAACAACTTTAGTTTTATATATAGAACTTATTTTAACCTTTGGACAGAAATCTATAGGACTTCATAATCACTCAGCTTATTCCAACCAATACTACTTGATTTTCGATACTGTTGGTCCCCATTAATAATTATGTTGATTAAAGATTATAACAACACACTTTACAACACTGAAGCTGCCAATACATTTAGGTATGAATCAAAAAATTCTGAATACCATTACAAGGACACAATTAAAATCTGGACAAAGAGGGTAGCAGGGAAGCTAAACTCTCTCCATATGTCCATAATTGGTGGAAAATCCTTAGAAATGAACACGGAATATAACAACGATTAATAATGAGAGTACTAATCTCTCATAAGTTTCCTTCATATAGTCATCCCTAATGTAGATAGCACAAAAATAAAAACAAGGTCGAATTCCCAGTAAATGAGGCATGACAGTAACTCCAAAATGTTATGGGTTCCTTTGAGATTTTTGTCAGTCTGGAAGAACTGTCCACATCTCTTTAATTGGAACTTTCGAAAATACAAAGCAATGAATTTATACAAGTTGCCAGACAAACCAAAAATTCAAACAAATGTTTGTCAAACACAAGGCTATAGCAACTGAGGATGATTGCTTGTGAAATTTATGCACCCGGGAACAACAAATACTGCCAATTATTATTGAAACTTTGCGAGGACGTCACACCTTGCTGAAGATATTGGTGGTGTTTTAGAAAAAGTGTAATACAAAACATGTTCACAGATGCTACTTAAGCCTCAATCGTTAAAACGGCTATGTAGAGAAGTAACCTTGATTTCACATTACTTTTCGTACGGCACTAGGCAGACTTGTAAATATGTATATTTTTTTTTTAACGAGTATTTTTTGAAATAGTTCAAGAGATGAAATTGAGTGTTTCACTTCAGTTGCTTCAGAGTTGGCCACGTCAGCACTGACGATATTCACCTTCAGCAACTAAAATTAGTCATGATGCTATTTAACGCATGTCTTCTAACCGCAGACTTTGCTTAGCATCATTTTCGTTTGCAATTCTCGTTTTGCTTGTCTTCTAATCACAGATTTCAATATGTACCATTTTTATTTTCTATCATTTTGATGCTCGTTGTGGCACTTCTAACAGTAAATTTCCTCGAGGACCAATTTCGTTTGCAGTTCATTGTGATTCTCGCTGTCGCTTATCTTTTAACCACAGTTTCCGCTGTGCGTAATTTTTATTTGCAATTCAATTTGAATCTCATTGTCCCTTGGCCTATAACCCCAGAGTTCATTGTGTGTCATTTTCGTTTGTGATGCTTGTTGTCGCATGTCTTCTACCAGCAGATTTAGTTGTGTTTTTGCATGATATTATAGGTACCAAACAATGTTTGATACGATCACCCCTGAAAAAAAAACGAATTTTCCCAAAAGCGGTGACCTATCTAGATCATATTTCACCTTTTATGAAAAAGTTGCCTTATAGATGATTAAATTACCTATGTAGTGTCCAAGCAAAGGACCCCCTACGCAAGGAAACGAGGGACTATCTCAATGACCATGAAATATAAACAAGATCCTATAATTTATTAGGTTGTAGTAGTAATTAAGAATAGCAGAGGGATTTTTACTGAAGCTAACTGATAATGTGAAAAGTCAGGATATAAACCAAACTATGATAATTGTTTTTCTTACCCTTATCAAGATTTCAAGAAAGCATTACATGGAATTGATTGTGATCGCGAGAGCCTTACAGTTAAAAGTACAAACTTAATCATCAACAAGAACAACAACACAACTTACCAGTTCATATCTTTCAGTGAGCTTTGAGCAGCACAGGGCTGACGACACAGTAGAACAACTACAGAATCAGCCTTTGCCGGAATAAATCCAAGCACAAATACATTCCTCAGTCCACAAGAATAACATTCCAGTACAGTTTCGCCAAGTGGCCCATCTTTATGAAGGGTTACCTCCTAGAAAATTGAAAGAGAAAATAACTACTCAAGACTGTTATTTAACATTAAGTCAACAGAACAGAGATAGAAGGATAACAAATAAGAATAAGTACCGGTTTACTATATTAAGCACTGGCTGAAAGTTGAAAATCGAGGGACTGGTAAAACGAGTTGGATGCTTTATGTTTAATAGAAAGGCGGACGGGCCTGTACAAGAATTACATGAGTGACAGATCATATGAAAATAAGAGGAGTGTAAAGAAAGTGGAGGAGGCCATAGATAAAATAGCCGAAGAACGGGAAGAAGCCAGACAACATAACAGTAATACATTTTAAAGACATGTTAATAAATTGAGATGGAAAAGTCAACGTGGACATGTTTCAGTTAAGGTAGGAACGGGGCAACAATTCGCCATAAGGAAAGAGTTAAAGAGAGATGGGCAGAACATTCTGAAAAGATACTAAACCGTGATAGAGTTGCAGGAAAAGATATAGAAAAGAATGAAAAATTTTGTGGCAATTTGGAGGTGAAGGAAGATTTATTTGTGAGGATATAGTGAAAGTGGAGTACGAAAAGGATTAGAAAATAATAAGGCCCAGGTGCTGATAGTGCGGTAAATGAGATTTTTAAATATGGTGGTCGTGAGGTTAGAGATGAATCAATGAATATTGTGAGCATAATTTTTGAAAAATCAGAAGTACTGAACGATTTCTCAAAACTCTAATTAAGCCCCTCCGTAAGAAAGCTAAGAAGAGTGAGAGTGGCAATTATAGGCATTAGCCCAGATTCTGTAGGAAACAAATTACTTAAAAAAGTTTGGAAGAATAGGAAGATAAGTCTGCGAAACAAGGTTATAATTTAGGAAGCTACAGTGATGACAGTGGTCAAGTGTGATTCTGAAGCGTGAGGGCTGCAAAAAACGAGGAGGATTTGCAAGATATTTTCCAGAAAAATTAAGGATTGTTTTAGATACCCGACTGACTAACCGTATCTCAAATAGTAAGCTGTTTGAAAAATGTAGTTCAATCGCACTTTTTAGGCCTATGAGAAAAGGATGAAACGGTTATGACACTTTCTGCGGATGAAGGATGCCAGATTTCCAAAGATTGTCCTTGTTGGCTACCCGTCTAAGGCCAAATAAAAAGCAGGTTGCCCCCAAATGGGGTGGGAGAATGTCCTAAGGAAATGATTTAAGAGAAATGGGAACTTCTTGGGAGGGTGGAAAGGGAGAGGCTTTGGACAGATTGCGATGGAGGAGGCGCACGCGAACGCGACTTGGCACTGCACTGAGTTTTTAGATGTAATAATAACAGTAGTTAAACAAAATTATATAGAAAATAATTAAAAAGTTTGTGACACTTTGGAAGTAAAGGATGATTTATTTTGTGATAGCAGAAGCTGTTGGAGAGCAAGGAATCATTGAGCGTTGGTAACTGTATGTTAAGACTCCTTTTAGATTTTTCCTTAGTTGTCAAAATATGCATACACCTTTTCTTGAATCTTTTAGCTGGTTAGAAATCTTGATTACAAATACTTCACAGTCCTTTCATTCGCGTAGACTTTCCAACGCTTTAAGCTCCCAACTGAGAACTTAAAAATTTGTTTGTATAAAAGTTGCTAAAGTACTCAACTTACTGTGACCACCTATTTATGATTGATTCTATTATTCATTTTAATTTTATAAGTTTTAGAATTTATCTATTTATTAATATAAGTATCAGTTATCTTAATACTTTCACTTTTCGAATTTTACTTTACTTTCGATTTATTTCAATATCCCTCTCCAGAATTTCCTGAAAATTCACAACTTAATGACCTTAATGACACATAGAAATAGAAAATTCACAATCATTATTGTTACCTAAATAGGTGTTTTCAGTTCTGAAAATGTTGCTCAATAGTTCCTATTTTCAGCTTACAACCATTCTGAGCAAGAAGCTTGGATGGAGTCTGAGACAGGATCCAGCGTCTGAACCCTCACCAAAAGCGCTAGAAACATATTTGGTACTCATTTTATATTAAATATTGATTTCAAAAAGGTAGCTTGAATTCAAAATCTGTTTTGTTTTGATTTAGCTGAGATTGATCACATGCCACTTAAAGCTCAAGAGGAATTAGCTGAGCTTTCGAGTGACTCAAACTTAAAACTACAATTTCCAAAAAAGCCCTTGACCGAATTCTGGATGAGAACTAGAACTGAATTTCCCACAATCACATATATGGCATTGTATGTTCTTCTGCTATTCAAAACCATATATTTATGTGAAGTTACTTTCTGAGCTTTAGCAAATATCAAACCCCAATATCATTCAGCGCTAAAAAATGTTGAAGAGGTCTTACGTCCAGCAGTATCAAACATTCCACAAGATTTAATTTGTTATCCAATAATAAAAAACAGGCACATTCATCTCATTTATCCTTTCATTTTAATTTAATATCTACCAACCAACGACTGCGTTCGAATATATTCGATTGAACTAAAGCTTAGTTCTGACAGAGCGCGAACAAAATTCGCTCTGCGATATTTTGCATCGCGCTGCTTTGCGGAATTCGCCATGTAGTTCTCACAGTCCGCGAATTTCGTTACTATTGAGAAAATGCAGTTCAAAAGTAAAAGAAAAAAGAGACTCATCAGTGCTGCTGCAGCTTCTCTTATGTTGTACATACAAGGATAAGTAGAAATTAGATTAATAAGTTTTTCAATATCCACTTGTTTGTTTATTTCTGGAGCGAATGATGATAGCGATGCGAATTTTTTCAACTTGAGCTTGAAGCGCTGCGAAGCAAAGATTTCGATGAACGAAGCGTATGTTTTCTGCGGGGCGACGCGAAATTCGCTAGGCGATACGAAATTCGCGCTCTGTCAGAACTAAGCTTAAAACGGTCAGAATTCTCTTTTGTTTATGTTATTGCAAAAAAATGCCATTTTGATGGAAAAAATGGCATATAATTTTTATAAGCATAATAAAGACAACTTTCCAACTTTTGTGGAATTTTTTCAGATTTTTGTATGTTTCTAAACGAATTATAATACTATATATTTTTCATGTGTATATATATATATATATTTACCTAATAAATAAATCATCAAAAATATTCATTTGTCTTTCAATTATATCCATATGGGGTCGCCAGGAAACTTGCAATCATAAATGGGGTTGTGAATGAAAAAAGTTTAGGAAGCCCTGATCTAAATACATTAAGAGAAACACTTTGCATCATATAAAAGCATCATAATAAAATTAGTTTTTACTTTTTTCTACTGTGAAAAACGTTGCAAGATTTGCAACACCTATGTAAACAATGATAGGGTCACTAGCATCAACAAATGGTGGTAAAAAAACTATGATATTTTTTCAACACCCCATACAGTCTTTTGAGCTCCTCCCTCATCCAAAAAAGTGCAACTATGGCAGCAAACCTCTTATGCTTCTTAGCATTCGAGCAAAAACATTCGTAACCCACAAGACCGTCTGGGATAAAACAAATTGCCTTGTTTACCAGTCTTAAGTTGCGGTGCCAACTTTTCAGATTCCTTCTCTCCCTCAGTCAGATAAGAAGTGTCACCCTGTTAGTACCTTCAGAAAAATTAAAAAAAAAAAATAGTTTCTGAATAATTTTTCTTCTTCTTTAAAACCTCCATATGGTGGTTGTCTAAGAACCAAGTTGAAAATGTAAGTCAGTATTGTCTCTAGCATATGGCACTTTTCTGGCTTAATTTTCAATGGATAAAGAGCAACAGACAACACTTCATCATTTTTTTTTTTTTTTTTTTTAGTGGGTTTGTTTCCTTTTTTGTCTCTTTCATTCAATCGATAGAACCCTACAAAAAGGATTTGACAACGTAAGTAACTTTTATTTCTTAAATGTATTGTATATTAATTGTTGGAAAAGACACATCTATCTATCTATAAAGCAATACGTCAAAGGGTATAAATGCATATATATATTGGATTACTTTTGAATTATTAAAAATTGTTAATATTCATTGTTCATAAAAATGTTAAATGCAGGGACTGTTTAAAAAAGTTCTTACCTTGTGTTTGCTCGAACCAAATGATTGATGATGTGTGATCCAGATGTAGAGCCCCGTCCATTGCAAAACCACTTCTTACATATATTGCACATTAGAACTGTTCCTGGGTCGTGTATGCTGCAGTAGTGACATGCATGCTCAGGTAAATCCTTCAAAATGAGATGTTGGTAGAATATAGGTAGGCTGAGTGAGCTAGGGACAATATGATGACGCAAATAAAACATTAAAAACTTCTGTTTCATGCATTCTTGATTTTTTTTTTCCTTTTCTTAGAAATTAAGTGGAAAATAAATGGTGCTTAGAAAAAACAATTGATCCTGACTTAATCAGCCTAAGACATCCAAATAATACACACAAAAAATATAAAAATCTTTACACAGAGAAAATCAAAGATTATTCTATCATAAGGATTGGTGTTGGGACTCTCCCTTTTCTTTATTTTTGTCATTTTACCAACTTATAAACAATCATTGTTGATTTAGCTTTTATTTTTTTTCACTTGCAAAATCTCAAAATGTAAGATATCAGCAAATGAAGTAGTTCTATCAACCTGGCATTCTCTATTTTCTTCTTTTAATGTTATTTATAATATAGGACATAGATAGGAGACATATTTTAACCAGGTCCCCCAAAGATTTCAAGCTTCCTCCAATTTCACATGGTTTTTCATCTTTTTATTATGTTTAACATTTTTACAGATCCCCCCTTATTACTGACAATTATTAATGTAAAATGCCAGTCTTTAGATGATATTCTTCAAGTTTTCTGAGAGTTTTTGTTTTCACCTTTTTGTTTTTAAATTGTAATTTGATTTCAAACATGGTTAGTTTGTATTTCCCTGTCTCTCGTTGCCTCTTGCTTCTTAATGTCCCTTTCTCTTCCTCCCTGTGGTTTATTGGTTCTTTTATTTTTTTTTAATGAAAATACCAAAAAAGGTATTTTTCAAAATCTAGGGGCAGGGGGGGGGGGGGCGCTCCTGAAAGGGGAATCAAACTAGTCTTCATTAATGAAAGCTATCTTATACCAAACCCACTGTCAAGTATAGAAATCATATATTGGTAGTGTGCCATACTCAATTTAGCCAGAAGTCAACATTGGGAATTAGATCATAAAGGGGAAGTCAGACAGATGCTGAATTTGGAAATATTTTGACACTGCCTGTTCCTAATATATATGTATATATAAAGATATATATTCAGTAAACCCTGCTGTTGAACTAATTCAACAGTCATCTACTTCCTAAGAGCAAACACCAACCAAATATAAGTTTTTGCTAAGAAACTTTTTTGAAAAAAAAAACCTTTGAGCAGAATCCATCTTCTTCATCTTCCTCAAATTGTAAATCTGAAACACCTTTGACAAGCTCTTCATCAACTCCATTTAGCAATACCTAGAATTAAAAGAGCAAATTAAGAGAGGTAAATTCTTTCTTGACTTTGGTGCTAAAAGCAACTTAACTTTCTTGTAAATCATCTGACAAATATTTCATTACAACTTTTCTCAAAATGATTTAGTGCCGGCTTTGGCGGAAATAAAACCTCGTTTGTGAGATATACATCTTGTGTCTTATAATTTTTGGATACCTTTATTCAGTTTTCTTGTAAGAAATTTTGCCTGGATTGATTTTTTTATGATATATCTTGATTATAAAACTTACTCTTATCTACTGCCAATTTCCTGATCCTCTGCATTTGGCCAGGAGTGCTATGTGTGGCTGGGGGCAAATTGTCCATCACTTCTGATGTTTTCTTTCCAGATATATTCAAATACCTATTTGGAGCTAAGTCAACTCTGGCTGAGCCTACAGAGTCTCACCACTGACCCCCCTTCCAAACCAAGTGATCACCAACATAAGGACCGCCCTTACAAGCACAGAATTGCAAGTCCAGCACATCCCCCCCCCCTTGACTGGTGAACAACAAGAGCAATTCTTAAAATACCTGTTTACTTAGTTAAAAAGAAGTTCTTAGTTAAAAGAAGTTGACTTCGGTTTTTGGAAAAAAAAAAAAGAACAGAATGACATGTACTGCAATGCAAAAGCCAAGTAACAATGGTACTTGGCAGTTTTTGCAGATTTTGTCTGAAAATAGCATTTTTACATATAAAAATACTGATGTCAAACCCAAGTTGTGCTGCTAAAGTGTTGGCAGCTTTGGAAGTTTTTCCATGCCTGGGCATGTACATTTTCCCCATCATCAGAGTTTGGCTTTCTACTTACCATTATTATTTAAACACAACAAGATAAAGATTGAGATAGCTAGGGCACATTCTGTGGATAAAAGATGACAGACTGCCAAAAATTGTCCTTTTCAACCAACCATCTAGGACTAAATGGAAAGCAGGTTGTCTGCAGTTGAGGTGGGATGCTGTCATAAAGAAAAATTTAAGGAAAATGGGAACTTCCTGGGAGGGTGCAAAGAGGGAGGTTTTTAATAGATTGGGATGGAGGAGCATGCATAGCTTGTAGCCTCAAGCGGCTTGTGCTGTGGCGACTTGTTAGTAGTAGTATGTATATACAAGAGACTGAATTAGTCAACTTCACACTAACCCTAGAAAAGGCTGACTCCTAAGCCAGTCATAACACTGGCTTAGACAATAGATTGGCTGCATTTTCTTCACACTATGGCTATTCATAAAATTCACTCACATTTTAATAAATGAACGTAGTTTGATAACTAAGATGAAACAGTGCTTCAGACTTGAATGGAAGTGTCCCTTGTAAAAGTAGCAGTTGGCCAGTACCTTGAATGCAATGTCAAATGCCAAACAAAAATTGGGCAGTATGACCAGCTTACTCAATAAATCACAACAAAAAATAGCCCAACCCAAGTTAAATATCTTGAGAAGACTGCTGCCCTTTTGGTAAAGACACTTTTAATGATCAGGTTCTGAGTTAACTTGGGAAGTTACTGATAAACCCAAAATCAGTCAATGAATACATGACCATATCAAGTGGAAAGATAAAGATGTTCTTGATAATTTTCTTATTCTAAGTACTATTACTGCTGAGATCTAATTGTTCAGGACTTGAAACTGACCTCATTAATACTTATCCTATTATCTAAGGTATTGATATTGTAAGCCTGAAATCAATTGTTTTGTTTTTAAGTTTTCAAGGTATCAGGAAACATGCCAGCATACAAACAAAATCTACCAAACAGAGCCTCAGTGACACATTTTCTAAAGGGCTGAAGTTATGGAGCTCATTGGCTGATGGTCTTGTTTGTGCTAAAAGTCTGTCATCATTAAAGAGAGGTGTTATAGACATACCATTCTACTTAATGCAATACATCAATATATTTTCTAAGGAGGCAATATTTCTCCATTCAAAATGTTCACTGAAGAAACTGAATTTTAGGCCAATTTAATTAAAGTGATTTTCTGGGGGGTAGGTTCTGTCTCAGTATTATAAGATCCAAATCTTTTAAAAGTGCTGTACCTATCAGAATTATAATCTGATAACAAAATAAGCAAACTTAAAAGCCTTTGAAGCAGAAAATATATAATTTTTTTCACAATCAGGCCTAAAGAACCCAGTCCACCAATTTATTTTTATTAGATGATAATTTCCTGAACTCTAATTGAAAGTTCCACATTGCCCTTATAACAACACCACAGATCCCAGCTTCAGTACTACTAAGTTCTGAACAGGAGATTTCTTCTGTTTACAAAAGGATAAATATCCATAAAGGGTTTATAGAAAATATAAAAAATTGCAGACTGATGAAACTAGTTTCAAATGAAATTCTTTATTTTTAACAATTTTGAAAAACAGTTATTTCTTAAGACTTCAAATTAAGCATTAATATAAACAAAGAGAGCAGGACAATAATATGATAGGAAGTTATTTTTCTTTTTTATTAGGGGGGGGGGGGGGACTATAGTAAAAACATAGAATTCAACTCAACCTTTAAAAAAAGGAAAAAAACTACCCATTTAAATACATGTACAAGGACAGTCTATAATAGGCCAATCCAAGAGCTACAATTAGATCTAAATGTACAATTGAATTAATTTGTATAATAATTGATTCTTGACAGATATTTCTATCAACTTATGATTTTGCCAACATGCTTTTTCATTAGCTAAGGTGAGATGAGGTGAAGAACTAATTCACCAAAATTATACATGTTGATAGAACACATATTTCATATTACAAAGGCCTATTTTATACTGGGTTTATTGTCATAAAAAACAGTGTTGGCCAATTATACTGTATCATATAAATACATTAAGAGAAAATCTTTGCATCATATAAAAGCATCATAATAAAATGATTTTTACTTTTTTTCTACTGTGAAACATGTTGCAAGATTTGCAACACCAATGTAAACACTGATATGCCACTAGTATCAACAGCTATCAGCAATTAACCTACATGGTAGCACAGTTTGTTGAAGGTCTAAAATTCCCTCCTTTACAAATTGTGGTAAAAAACTACAATATTTTTTTCAACACCCCATGAGCAACCAGGCTTATACCAGCTTTGCAAGACAAGTTGTGTGAGGAATGCCTTGTGTCCCTCAAACTACCCACCCTAGTCTATCAAAGGAAGAGAAGAAATGCAATTGCTACACACAAACTGCTTGAAAACAACCTCTCAAGTTAAGTTTTGGTAAAATTCGACTCTAGCTAATTTTGGCTATCTTGATAAGGGGTTAGGTTAGGAAAATGAAACTTTCAGGGATGGGTCCACAGGCTAAAGGGTGTCCTAGGAATGTATTTTGAAGTACCTACATCCAATCCTTCTCTCTCTCAAGGGTCCTGACCTTTAAAATCTGTTGTGTTACAAAAGTGAAACCTTGCAAAATCAATCTTCTGCTTAAATGAAGTACAGCAAAATTCTTTTCAGCTTTACAACTTTACTCAATCCCAATTTATAGGGTTTTAAAGATATGCAAATACATTTTCTAAGCTTTAAAAAAAAAAAAACAGGGATATGACTTAAAATTCTACTCAAATAACAGGAATTACATTTTCAGAACTAAAGCCAGAGAAAAAGAAACTGATAATTGAAAATTAAGGTAATTTGTTGTTTTGTCAAAATTTCAATAAGTATAGACCAGTCATGTAGACCAATTTCAGGACCCTCTAGAGGGAGAAGAAGTGGAGGTAGGTACTTCAAAATAACTTCTTGGGGCATACTTTAGCCTGTAGACCCATCCCTGAAAGTTTCACTTTCCTAACCTAACCCCTTTCCAAGATAGCCAAAAGAAGGTTAAAGAAGAATTTTACCCAAGTTTTCCCCTCATTGCTTGCAGGTACAATAAGGGATAAGGTTTATAGGCTATTAACAGACTAATCAGATAGATAAAAAAAAAACATACCACTAGCATCAGAATTTCATCCTGAGTCCAAATATAACACTCATTTCTATTGCAAATTATTTTCAAAATTACTTCTAAGCTTCTTTAAGTTTCTTCAATTTTACCCCCAACCCCCCTAATGTCCAAATATATACCTCCAACCCCCCTAATGTGCAAATATATAGCCCAAATTATATATTTCACATGCATTCTGCTGCCTGTCACCAGTGGTGGATCAAGAGGGGGGTGTGTGCCCCCCCAGGCATAGTCTAAAGTGGTGTAATTTACTTAATTAACTCAAGTTTGTGTTAATTAAACTTGCTCCTAATGCAAGTTTATTGAATCAACCTATTTTGTATCCCCTAAAAATTATTTTTCCAATCAACCTATTTTGCCCCCCCCCCCTCCTCTAAAAAAAATCTTGGATCCACCCTTTCTGTCAATGTTTTTCTAGTTCTTGTTTTGTCACAATTGATTGAATTTGTAGGTACATGGGTTGAAACAAGAGAGAATTTGCAACAACAGAAATGAGTGCTATATTTGGATTCAGGATGAAACTCTGATGCTAGTGGTATTTTTTTTTTTTCTATCTGATAAGTAGGCCTGTGTTAATGTAAACCTTATCCCAAAAAAGCTAAAAGTAGTTAAAGAAGAATTTTACCAAAGTTTTCCCCTCATTGTTTGCAGGTACAATAAGAGGTCACACAAAGTCCCCTACTGCCATCAACATGAGTAGGTACTGGCAGTTCTTCTATTTAGGCTATGTACAGTCCCCCAGTGGAAAATCTTCTCTGAAGCCATTATCCAGTCCCAGAACACAGATGCATTCAAGAAAGAAATTGATCACAATCACAACTGGGCCAATGCAGAGTGTAGGCTAACCTGTGATGCAATCACGACTCAGCCAATGCAGAGTGTAGGCTAACCTGGACTGCTAAACCATCAGGCCTAATTATGTCACACCACTAGCAAGATAGGCCTATTCTACAGGAGACTCATCACTACCTTATCTTGCTGGACAGGCAATTTAAGGTAAGAGATGGAACCTTAAAAACATTTGAATATCCCATTATTTAGGCTCTGAATTCATTCCTCAAAGTTTCAATTAATAGCCTGATCATTTAGCCTACAAAGAATGCACAACACCTGTCATTTAGAACTTTACTTTTATCATTTCACTGAAATTATTGCAACTCACCATTTTAGAGCCAGTCGAAATTTCCAATTCTCTCTTAGTAATTCCATCATCATTTTGTTGATGTTGACTTTGAGACTGGGAGGGTATAGTGAAATCAGTAAAATCAAAAGCTGATCCTTGAGTATCAGCACCTAAAAGTCCATCATTTTCCTCCGGCTCAAGAAACGTTAAAGTTTGAGAGCTCGGTCCATAGGCGTCAATACTCATCCTAATGCAAGATATATATATTCCAAATTTTAGATTATCAGCACTGGAAGGTTTCTGCAAGATGTGACTAAATGATGAATATGAAAAGGGAGATAAGAACATTGACAGCGCTACCTATTTCACAAACATTAAAACTAAAGATACATATATAAAGAAAATAAAGTAGATTTTTATATGTTTTTTCCTTAAATTCAAGCCATAATGACAATGCAGAAACTGAGTTCGTTTTTACATAAATTTCTTTTGGATCAATAACGGTTTTATATCGAAAATTATGTGACTACAAAGTAGTCATCACGTGGTGCATGGCCGATAATTGTATCAGAAATATAGCTTGCACAAATTTATCACTTGTAACTGGATGAAAAAACTGGCATGCTAATAAAAATGTATACAAATTCTAAATTATCTTAGTACTAGTCTTGAGTTGCCGCTCTCCTGAAGGAAACATCTCGCTAAATTTAAGTAGGCGAGATTCCTCATTTATCCTAGACTGGTGGTCCCATAGGCTAGGCTATTTAGCCTAGTAGACCTAGGTAAAGTTCTACGAAATCATATTATTGAGTTAGGACAAAAGTGAATACACATTCGATGCCTTTTTTTATGCTGATTACGACTATAATAATCATTTCTATTGGAAATGAATTTCAGCCCCCCCCCCCTATATATGCCAATTCAGAGTTAGGTTAGGTATATATAGGGGGCGGGGGCACAAAATAGCAATCTAAAAATGTTTCTTTCTTTGTTCTGGTATGTCTCCTTATGGCCAGCCTAGTATATAGGCTAGATTGGGTGCAATAGGCCTAATCCTTGGAAAGTGGACTAGGCCTAGTCTATTGTACTCAATCACAGATAAAGATAGGTCCTAGGCTAGAGTTTTGACTGCAGAAAACATGCTTGTAGGCCTATGAGGCACCTCTGATGCATGAATAGGGATTCATTAACATAGACACAAATAGGCCTAATAGTCTAGGTCTAGGTAAAGTTCTACAAAATCATATTATTGAGTTAGGAATAAAGTGAATACACCATTCAATGCCTTTTTTTATGCTGATTATGAATATAATAATCATTTCTATTGGAAATGAATTTCAGCCCCCCCCCCCCCTATATATACCTAACCTAAACCCTGAATTGGCATATTTCTCCAAATAGCCATGGATTGATGTCAACTTGATTTTAATTTTAAAATATTCTGTTTGTAAAGTCAGTAGAATATGAGCATGGATACCAGAGTCAAGTGCTCTTGAGACATCAAGACTGGCAAAGTAAAGGCCTTCATTGTTTCCAGCAGCATGTACCAACAAATTAGCAATAAGATGATAAGCAGGATTCTGGTCAACTCCTTTCTTAAACCCTAAATTGCCTGGTGTATAACACTTCATTGCAATTTCAAATATAATGATAATTTCAAATATTTTGCAGAGTAGCCTACTGGGGAAACAGTAATCAGTCTGAATGAAGAGCTCTGGTTGGAAGGTTTTTTTTTTTAAGACAGGACTAATTATACCAGTATCAAATAGATCTGGTACCAATTCAGAGCAAAAATCATTTGATAAAGCAGTGTGTAGTATTCAAATAAAGATGGGAGCCTGCTTCAAGATGCTTAGCGCAAATGCCATCAGTACCACATAATTTTTTTTTTTATACAAAGCTTAGTAATACAGCAAATTTCCTAAGAATGAATGATGATAAAATTGATTTCATTGCTAGACTTGAGCAAACATTTGTCAAGTTTGTTCTCATAAACTCTTTTCAGGACTGCTTCAGGTTTTGAAGATTCAGCACTGAAGTAATAACACCACTGGTCAATTGCAAGGACAGAATTACCACATGATTTGGATTTACCATGCATTAACATTTTCCACATAAAGTGCAGGTCATTATGTGCCTTGTAGGACATTGTAGCAATGGAATTTTTGATTGATGTTTCAGATCTTTTGCAAAGTATCTCTTTGTGTAGAGGTGGACTTTGTTCAATACACTGGTATGTGGCATATCACACTCTTTCCATATATGAAACCAAAATTGGGACTTGGCAGGGTCCAGCCAGGACCCTTTTCTGCTTCAACCACACACTCAATGGAGTGGTAAACTTGTCTTTTCAGCAATGTGTAGGGCATGCACAATTTCAGTATAATATGTGTTGAGTAAAATCTGACTTTCAGAAACTCTAATTCCAGGCATCTGAAAAAGGAGCTAGAATGCTTATTTGATTTTTCCAAGGATGGCATCACTTATGCTTGCAAAAGTAGGCAGGTCAATTTTGCCCCAGTCACAGATTTCATGCCACTTTCTGGTATCACTTGATTTGAGAGGATCAGTTCAAATTAACTTGACAGGAAGGGTGTTCCTGTTTGGCAGGTGACCTGAAGTCTGGTATGTAGCAATAACAGAGGTTTTTTAGTTTGACAGTATTTCAGGGAAGCAGAACTTGAAATCAAGAAAAGATGTGTTGCCAGAACTATGGATGTAAGTGAATCTAAATTTATTTTCTACTGGTGCAAGCTGTGGGTACATACTACACAGAATATTTGCTCTACAACTGGAGTCATCAAACAGATTACAGTTCAAGTCACCAGTCAATAGGACTGTCAGATTGCTCAATTCACAATCAGCAGCAAGATTCCCAAGAGCTAGGGATGCTTCATCAACAAGCACATTGGATCTAGAAATGCAATAATCATTGGGAAAGTAAACTGAGGCAACAATGCAATTTTGTATTTTTGACTGCTACAAAATACTCAAAGTCCCAGTAGGATTCTGGTAATAGTTTGTTTTGCACAAGAATAGTAGCACCCCTGCTAGATCAACCCACATCAGAGTGTTTTGCAGCATGGGAGGGAGTAACAGGAGTATCAATTTATAGTAGGTTAAGACTGCCCCTAGTTAGCAGGTGCTCTTGCAAACATACAATTTCATTTACTTCACATTTTGCTTGTATCAATGGGGAGCTTCAAGTTGATATAAACACCTTCATTTATATTCCACAGTATTATTCTGAGTCCTGTATTAATTTTGTGGGATGTAAAAGCTTCTGTGCTACACATAGTAGCATCCCAAGCCTCATTTCATTGGGGGGGGGGGCGATCTTAAATTTTACCAAATTGCTACCTAATTTATGCCAAATTTTCTGCAGAAATCAAGGATTTTGCTAAATGTCTGCTGATTTTGCAAAATTTCTACCAAAGTTTTTTGTGTTGGGCAAAAATTGGACTGCTTTATACTTGTTTGACTGGCCAAATTTCAAGGAATAAGCTATACAAAAATGTGGTTCTTTCCTGCTATATGCAAGATGAAAATGCAATGTTGAGAATACTGATTGCCAAACATAGTGATTTTTGGCCACCTATCAGGGCCAAACAAAAAGCAGGTCATCTTTGAAGGTTTGGCTGAAATTGTAAGAAAGCATTTGGATATATTGGGTTTGAGGAAGAGTATATGCAGCTGTATTCTATTGGCTTCAGATGGCTTGGTGCTGTAGTTGTTATTAATTGTAGTTGTATAGTCAGATGAATTTAAATCTTTTTGGAGAAAAAAAAAAAGCAATTAGAAAAGTATGAAATTCTTGCAATATCCCAATCATAGTCACTAAACCTAAAAATATGAAAATAGTTAGAATGAAGGGATAGAAATTCTATTGCTTAGGGTAAGCAATTATAGCTGGACAAAACTATTTTATATTTTAATGAAAGTAGTAGAGCAGATGAGTGAAATGAAACTTTAGGGAATAGACAAGTGTCCAATCCTGGAATTCTCTGAAACTTCAGTCATCTGGCAATACCTCATTCTTTTAGACTGTGTGAATTGTAATTTTTGATCAAAAAATAGAAATTCTTCTGACAATGGGGGGGGGGGGGGATAGGGCAAAATATTTTTTTTTGGTTTAATTGAATTATTAGCTCTCATTGAAATGGGACTTTGTATACTAGTCAGTGTCCCCTTGGTAATTAGTTGGCACAAATAGTTTCAAATCATTTGGCTATCTTTTTGGAAAAAAAAAATAACTGACTGCATAAGATGAAAATAAAGAATAAAAGAAAAACTTTAAAAGTAAATTTATGTCAATTTTTGAAGTACCAAGGACAGTTAAAACAAAATTTCATTATTGGTTAAGTTAAGTAGTAGATAAAAACTGGTTAAGTATTAATCTACACAATAAAATGTATCTTAGAAATTTGAAAAAAAAATGAGAATAAAATTTTCTAATGAAATAGATGTCTACATGCAGTTTTTGGAAATAGCTGGCACCAAGTTTAAAAAGTCAATCTATAAAGGAAAAATGAGCTAAAACGTATGGCATCGAACTACTTAAAACGTTTTAGCTCTCCCTTGAAGGTAAAATTGTCTTTGGGAACCAACAGATTGTTATTATTTGAAGTTTTATGGAGAAGTGAGTTGTCAAATTAACCAATTTGTTTTGCTTATTTGTTCCTGTGATTTAGTGTGGCAACACTGACAAAAAATTGGCTCTTCCATTAAAACTTCAATTTTTGAAACAAGCAAAAAAAAATCCTTATGAAATTGTGTTTTTCAGATACAAATAGACCAAAGATGGATCCAAAGAGGCAAAAAATGTTTTCATTTTGACATCCCTGACACTTTGAGATAATAATACTACTGCATTATGGGTAAACTTGTCTCCAAGGAAAATCTAACCCCAAAAATTTACAAAAAAAAAAAAAAAAAAAAAAAAAACACAGAATGCTCATAACAAGGAAAGTCAAGCTCAATTTCCTCCTGTTGAACTTTCTCCACAAGGAACTTGACCTTTAGTACTTTCTACCAACAAGCTGAGTCTTTGAGGCCAACCAACTTTTAACACTGCTTGTTAAAAATATTTTTGTCTAAATTAAAAAGATCAATTGATGTTCACTGGAGCTTGTCTCCTTGGAATGTAAATGGAAGTTTCTGACCCACCTCCCTTGTGGGTAGCTTTGCTTAAAAAACCCCTTGAATTAGCCACCCGCCCGATTTTTACAACTGCTCTTTCCATATGAAATGCCTTGGGGAAAAATATGGCACATGAATTGCTCTTTGCTAAGCCAATGACTCATCCTTTCATCTTTTATATGGTATTTGTTATTGAGTTTGAGGTGAATTTATGCTGGATGGAAAAACGTTTGTAGATTCTTTTAGGCCTTAATCTCTATCCCTCCCATAACAGTATTTTACTCTTGTATTATTCAATTGTTCTATGAAGTTGACTTTCTTGTAGATTGATGTGGTTTTTATTGTTTCAGGGAACAAGGAGAAGAAATCAACGATATTTTTGAACTAATATCATCAAATCCAAATCTAGCTTTGACAGCTTACCAGGATTCTACAAATAATGTAAGTTTCCCTCTAGTCTGAATTTTGCCTGTTCAGTTTTGAGTAGGTAAACTTGGGATGTTAATGCTTGACTAGTTAAAAAACAAGTAAATTCAGATCAGCTATTACTTCTACTGTTATTACAATGTTGTAACCTGAAGTCACGCATGGCAAACACTGGTGAACAATCTTCCATTTCATGTGGAAAGTACTGTGTTGTGCATCTTTTCATGAAGCCTTGTGTTTAAGATTATTCCTAAACAATTTCTCTAAGACATGTTAAACATGTCTTTCTCTTTTTGTTTTACCACCTCCATGCTTTTACTTTAGATAGCCTAAGTGGCTCCCTGTTTGTGTACATTTCTAGGATGAGGCAAAACACCTTATATTTATGTTATTCCACTTTATACATTTTTCCTGTAACCTTTACACTTAATTTATAACACTGTCACAGTAGAGAAATTGATGTCCTTCTTCTTATGAAAGTTGTGCATTTATCACCTACATCAACATTCATTACTCTAAAATATTTGTCTTCTTTGCATTTACGTTGACTTAGCTTGGCTACCATTTCGCCAATTTATTTTTTATGAACTAGAATAGGCATATAAAGGTACAAAAATGTGTGAAGCCTTGGTATTTGAGTGAAAAAATGTTTTGGTGTTCAGAAAATGTACTTATTAGTACATCCAGAATCGCTGTTTTCGAATTTTAGCTAATTTTTGTTAATATATCTTGAATTTAAAGATGTAAAGGGCAACATAGTATTTTGCATTGGAGCATAGTATTTTGCAGCATTGATGGGATCATAATAAAAGAACAGTTAACATCCCTGTTTTTTATCATGTGGTGGATTAATGCTCTGCTTGGCAAAATGGGGCCTCGGGGTTGATCCCTGCTTCAGCAAGGTTGGGCAACAGGTTTGCTACTTGTCCCTATAAAAAAGACCCAGCAACTGAAACATTGTTTGAATATCCTATGTACCAGGAGTGGCTCTGGAGGATCTTCATCCTTTTATTCTATTCGTCAATGATGTGTTTTATTCACTTTTTTGGAAGACAACATTGACTGCGATCTGTGTACTCTTGATGAAGGAATGGAATCATTCATAGAACAGGCTTTATAATGGCTACAGCACCTCCCCAACAGGGCAGCACTGACTATACATACACTGGAGGCTACTGAAGAAATGTTCAGAGCCCTCACCTCACTACCATTTCGATTCTTTAATAAGAAATCAGTAGCTATAAAAGACCTCAAGCATGAGTCACTTCCTTTGTTGCAAGTCCATTTTGCAGCTTTCTTAGAACTAATTTGGTGGAGTTGGTATTTTGCCAACCTTTAGTGCAGTTGGGTGGGTGTAATCAGATGCTGGAGACTAATACTCACCCAGGAAAGGAGGATGGGCGGTTCTTGCTTATGCTTTGTCAAAGTGTATCTGACTTATCTGTGTTTACTTTCAATCAACACCCTTATTAGAAATCCATGGAAATTCCTCAAAGTGAGCCATCAACAAGCCCAATAAAGAACATGGCCGCGATGCTTGGTGTTTTTCACAGTCAAATGAGCTATTTAAAAACTATAATGGCTGGCTCCAAACTTTAATGGAGCAAGTTTTTTTATTCTGCACCATAATACAAATAATAGCAGCAAATTGATTAGTTGAGCATGCTAAAGACGTAGACTGATTATTGCAGCTCTAGCTATTGTAGTAATTAGATTTGGTCAAGGATCCTCAGGCTGAGCTGCAGGAATTACTCAAAGTGCTGTTTGGAATAGAATTGCTGGTAGAAGTAGTAAACCACTAATGCCTTCCTTATTCATTAGTAATCATAGTGTTGTTCAAGAAGATGAATGATGCTATTGTAACTAGTCAAGAGGAAAACAATGCAGCTTTGGGTCCAATACACAAAAATGGTCTTGCTTCTAAGAAGATTGATTGATTCTGAAACATTTGACATCTTCAAGTCGTATCTGTGAATACTCCAGGACATGCTTCCATATTTTCTGCCAGTTGGCACCACCTTTACACAAAGTCCATATGGTTCTTCCTTCAGTCAATTAGAAACTTAGCTACCTCAGACACACAGCTCCATAAAGAACTTGCAAGTGAATTATCTATGATTTGGCAAGGTAGTAGAAACTGTGCAGTATTGTCTCCTGATTTAGTAATTGAGCAGGTCTTGATGAGGAATTTCAAAATATAAGGAGGCCTCAAGAGAGGCCATGGTTTTTTTGGAATCAAAATAACTATATGGCCATTGACACGGCAAGCTTGTGCATAAATTAATGTTTTGATGTAATCATTACTGGCATAACCTACGTGACAAGTGACGAGCATGCTAGACTATCAGTTACTCATATGGAGAAGGAATTGTCAGATAAACTTTGAATATACATTACAAACGCGAATGATCTAATAACTGTCTTGACAGATGTAGGAGCTGCATTGAACATGGACCTTGATGTGGTAAAACAGATTGGAATGAAAATGCTTGATTCTTTGATGTGTAAATGTGGCTTTGTCCAATTGTTCCACAGGATAGATCATTTAGTAAATGTGCAACAAAAATCATCACTTATAGTCGTCTGCGAAGTCATTCAAAATGGTCACTTATTATTTCATTTTCAATGGTTCTGTACAGCAGTGTCATTTGATGGTTCAAATCCAGTCAATGTACTCAAATATGAGCTTTAAACATTTCCAACTATACTGATTTAGTTTTTCGTTAACCCATGCGGCCAGCAGATAAGGTTGTACTTGTCTGTGAGCTCTGGAAGCATCAGAAACCAGAGGTCCAACCAATTCCAAGGGAAACGTGCCTCTATGTCATTGATGGTGGTTGGCTACTTGATGTGGTAGGATTTGTGTACTTACTTGACTCAAGAAAAAATAGCTACTTCTTGTGTAGCTTACTACTTATTACTAGCTGTATGTTAATTTTTAAATGATGACATGGACGTGCTCAGCGTGAGCTCTTCCACCTCAACAATGGAGACATTCATAAATCAGATATTTACCCATTATGACTGATGGATCATCTGCTCCTGAAAGATTACTCAAACTCAGTTAGTGCACCGGAAAACGTGACTGTTGTAGCCTTAATGTACCTGCAAATAGTGTTATATTTTTTGCACTATTTTGTAGCCAGTGCTTGACGTTTCTGTTGATCATTGCGATCTTCTGATGATGACACATGTGATTAATCAAATTTTGACGTTTTACTCAGTAGCCATGTAATCGAAATGAAGTTGCGGTTAAAGGGTATCTTTATAATTATTTTAGTATTGTTTTAGTGGAAAACGTAGTCAGGATTAAGTGTTCCTGCTTATTCCTTTTTCAATAGTTTTTACTTTTCATGGTTTTCATGTAATATTAAACGAATTTTCCAAATCAGAGAACGAATTTAATGATCTCAATCTTAGTAATATTTGCATCATCCCTCCCATTGCTAAAGGATGAGGGCACTTGTAAAGACAAGGATGATAGTCAAATCACACTAACAAGAGAATACAAAGAAAAATTCAACTCGAATTTCTATAGTACGGCCCCGGAAGAAAGATGCGATCCAGCACACAAATATCGGTATAAGTAAAATTGCCCCCCCCCCTCCCTTGGGCCCTCGCACCTCTGAAGTTCAGATATTTTTTACTCCTTCCTCCGTTTTTGACTAAGGCGGAATGGGATACTGAATAATACAGAATGGGATACAGAAATTGAAAATTTTAGGGTTTCCCTCCTTTTCCACAGAAAAAGAGATAAGTCGTACATGTAATTTCAATTTGTTGATAAGCAAATTTCTCCAAAATTGTTCCCAAGAGTCCCTTCCCTGTGCATGCTTGAGTGCAAAACGAATTTATGAGTTTTACCCCCCCCCCCCCCCTACTATCCCTGTGTGGAATAAATCTTCTAATATATCCTTAAAGTTGGACCAGGTTGCACGAACACTCCTTACTATGAACTATTTAAGCTTAGTTGCTAAATTTTGAGTGGTTGGGGGTCTTCTATAGTTTATTTTAAAGTGATATATTTAGCAAATTGCTTAAGTTTTGTATCCTATTTCAGAGCTGCCTCAAGTCAGGAATTTGGTCTTGTCAGAATAAAACCATAAAAGCTACGTTTTTTATGTAGGCGAACTATTAGATTCGAAAAAAAAACGTATTGCTTGAGTTTTCTAGGAAGCTACTCATGGAATTGATAAGCCTCGATGTTAAAATAGTTGTGCATGATGCTTCGCAGCCGAGCTGTTGTGATATCACAGTCACATAATAGAAAAAGGAGTTGTCTGGAGGCTAATGACAGGAAAAGAGATCCAATTAAAGGAAGCCAGATTTGGGTAGAGGCTATTTAAAAAGAAATTTGGAAACTCTTGCGAAGGCATGGGAATATGACCAGTGATTAAATAAAAAAATACAAGTTTTTTTTAACTGAAAATAACGAGCAATATTAAAACTTAAAAACGAACAGAAATTATTCCCTATATGAAGGGTTGCCCCCTCCTTAATACCTTTCTCTTTACGCTAAAGCTGTTGCCACTTTTAAAAAAGCTTCCTATTCTAATTAAACGGCCCTGTGTTTCAGTAGCGGTTCTTAAAAATTGGGACAAACAGTCAAACTTTAGCGTAAAGAGCAAGGTATTGAAGAAAGGTAACCCTTCATTTATAGAATAATTTCTGTTTGTTTTGAGTTTTAATGTTGCTCCTTACTTTCAGTTAGACTCAGCCTAATTGAAATATACTCCCTCCCCTCACTGGAAACTTCCGTCAAAATTTCATCCAACGTATAGTGCACCCCCTGTCAAGTTCCCTCCAGGCAGTTCCATCCTCGCTGAAAATAATCCCCTCTCGTAAAATTTCTTGCTGACAATTCAGCCTGAAAAATTATACTTAGCATACTTTCATTTGAAAAAGACTTAAATCTCTAATCGGTTTCTCGATCACTCCGGAAATGCTCCCTTCCGTAGAAATTTTTCTGGAAATCAAAACACGCGGAAAATAGCCCCCGGATAATTCTCCCGGAAAATATCCACATGCAAAATTGAGTTGGCAAAGATAATGTAAGATAATTAACAAGAATTTCCTATAGGAATTCTTTCAAATCCCTCCATTGCATAATTTTTCTTGGAATTTTAACCCCCCTCCTCCCGACATTTTTCTCTCCAAAGAACATTCTCCCAATGGGAATCCACCCAAAGCACAACCCCCCCCCCCGAAAAACGTCTGTATACTTTCCAATAACATACTAGACGTAACCAATTGGCAAATTTAATAACTTACAAGTCTCTCTCCACGGACTGTGGGGGGTCATTTTACCCCTAAAAACATAATTATTTGATCGTTAAACTATACTGAGCAGAATGGCTATCTCAAAATTTTGATCAATTAACTTTGGGAGATAAATGGGCGTGGGAGGGGGAACAGTTGCCTTCCAATCTTTTTTGTCATTTAAAAAGGGAACAGAACTTTTAATTAGTGTTCGAATGCATCCTCTCCCAATCTTCTAGGACCATTATTTCAATACGATCACACCCCTCGGGGGAAAAACAACAAACAAATTAACATGTACAGACAGATCACATCCGTGATCTGTCTTCTGGCAAAAATAGCAAAGTTCCACATTTTTGTATAAATGAGCTTGAACTTTCTACTATAGGATTCTCGGGTACGCTGAATCTGATGGTGTGATTTTCATCAAGATTTATTGAATTTTCGGAGGTGTTTTCCCCCTATTTTAAAAATCAGGCAAATTTTCTCAGACTCGTAACTTTTGATGGGTAACACCACAGTTTATAGAATTATCCAGTAAGTTTATCGCAGATCATTTCTGGTCTTCATTCTCGGTACGAACAAAAAACTCCTCCCACTTCTTTCTGCATTTGCGGGTTAGTCTGTTTCCGTCAATCAATGAGAAATGGTTACAAAGTGCATTATTCGTAATAGCGGGTTTCCACTTGTTTCGTGTCCAAGAGAAATCTGACTTGTCTACCCGTGAAAAGATCTAATGCCGCTTATGTTTCTATCTGCAAAAAAACGTTCTCTGGAGCACTCGCACCTTGGTCCGGGTTTTTATAATGGGTGAGATAGGGTATGATCATACTTCTAATTCTATAAACTGTGGGTAACACTAAACTTGATAAGTTTTATATATTTGGAATCAGCATAATAATGTTCAAGTTACTTCTTAGGATTTTCTTTTGTAATATTGGGGGATTTTCTTATCTGACATCTCTAAGATTTGTCAGGTTAATTTTACTTTACGCTAAATGTTAGCTCTTTAATTAATCCTGATTAAAATTCAATTATTATTAGATTTCCCTATTTTCCGTTTATTAAATCGTGGAAAATATATACGTAATACATCGAATTGATTAATATATGACTGATTCTATTGTTTTCTTTTGCGTAAATAGTTGTCTTTCATGGAATCAGTTTTTAAGTTTAAAACAACTTATTAGTTTATTTTCATTTGTAGCAAAAGTTCAAAGTTAAAGAGTCCAGCTACCTTTGCTTTGGTCAGTAACGTTGTGCGCAGTTCGTTATAAAGTTTGTGCTAAAAAATGTTCACAGTAAAATATTGTAACTTACAGCTTAATATTTTATTTTTTTAAGACTGATGGTTTTTTGTCATGGGTATGTCATGAACATGTCAAGTCTGAGCAAAGGTGAACGTTTTTCTTTTCATTGTGGCAAAAAAAAAAGAAAAAAAATATCAAATTACACATGCCTATGCTAAGGTTTTTGAGCTTTATACATTTCAGAAGACTTATCTATGGTGATTTTAATTTTTGAATTAATTATTATTCAGAATGCTCACAAAAAAAAGAAACAAATTCTTGGTACTGGAAAAATTCTGAATTTACTCTTTTTTCCACTGAATTTCTGTTAAAATGTTTCAGAACGACTCGCTAGATTTGGCTCCAGCTGTTGCACCTTTAAGAGTGAGTCACAGCTCTCAAGTTCCTGTGTCCCATTACTATTCACCTATATATAAGGAGAATTTGGCTTTGAAGTAGCTTTCGAAGAAAATGGGCAATCAACAAAATCCTGTAGCTGGACAGTAAGTTCAACATTTCTGGATTTATTTTAAGTTGTTAATTGAATCAAAGGATTTTTACATGTTAAAGGCTATAAAACAGTATAGGTTGTTACAGTCTGTACATTTTTTCAAGACCTGAATCTTGTAAAGCCGTTAAAGAAACCCCGCCTGAGGTCCAACACATAAAAGGCTATGCTACAGCATTGGATGTAATAGGTTATAGCCAGAGGGGCTCCCAAGCTAAGGGTCCTAAAAAAATTAAAAAATATTCTCTTCTGGACTTTTCATTATAAGAATCTTCACAATTGGTTTCTAATGAGAAATTAGATTAGTATATAAGAAACCTTATGGGAATCTTCATCATTCTTTACTCCTCTGTCAAATGAAGAAAAAAGTTGCGTTACACCAACGAAAATATTGCACGACTAAGAAATAAGACCCTTAACGCCTACAATGTTGTATAGACCATTATTGGCTGCATTCTAAGGTCTCAAAATCTTAGAGCCTTATTTTTTTTTTATATAAGATACATTTTTGAGCTTAGTCACGACAAGAATAGTCAATACTAGAATTTAGCTTTTGGATTGCAATTTTGAGGTTTGTAGCCAAGTCTTCTTTTTTATTATTATTATTATAAATATTCTCTTATCAAGGACAGTCAGCACATATTTTTGGCAGGTATAACTATTACTGGTAACTCACTATAGCACCAAGGCTTCTGAGGCCATTACAGCTGCACACGCACCTCCTCCGTCCACCTATCCAAAGCTTCATCACTTGGTACCCGCTCCCGTGAAGTTCCAATTTTCTTCATATTCTTCCTTAACAACCCCATTCGGGGACGAGCTGCTTTCGATTTAGCCCTAGTTTGGAGGACCAAATAGAACAAGTTGTGACAATCTGTCATCCTTCATCTGTAAAATATGTCCTAGCCATCTTAACCTTTCTTTTATTATAGCCCTAGAAAGGGTATAGAACCACATCATTTGTACTTGTTTATACGGACATACGATCAGTCAAACGGGTAGCTAAAACCATTTGTTTACAACTCCTCTGACAAACATTTTAAAGATGTTCTTCTGCCTTTCAAAGGACCTACGCTCAGGAGCCATATTTGACTACTATCATCACGGTAGGATCCAATATTATAATTTTGGTTCGCAGGCTTGTGTTTCTTTTTTTTTTCAAAAAATGAACTGTGAAAAAAAAAACACCCCAGCCCATAGCTAGTCCTCGTTTTACCTCGTCACCTCATCAACTACCGTTACTAATATAACTATCCAGGTAAGTGAAGCTCTCCAATAGATTGATCTTTTCGTTACAAAAATATCGCCACTTCGCTTTCATTTATTCCTGGTTTCATCAACTTAGTCTTCTTAACTTTAATTTTAAACCTATTTTTGGAACCTGAACTATCAAGATTTTTAAATGACATGCTGGTTGGTCTTCAATCACTTTTAACTTCTGAAAAAGGACTAGAGCTCTGAATTTTCAATCGAATAAGCATCTTCTGTAGTTTCTACGACCACGAGGGGGGGGGGGGGCGAGGGATGAGAAGTAGGCAGGTCTCCTATACGGAATAAATTCTGCCAATTTTGGGGATTAGTGTTACTGTTTACTTTCATAATAACAGCGTATAAAACAGATATTACGAGGGATTAAATATCAATTTCTAGAAACCGCCTTCATCCCTTCCGTCCTTTCCTTAGAACCAACTCTGTATTTACCTGAAAGCTCAATGAGTGTTAGTATGTTTTTGGCATTAAAATGCACCCTTTGAGGCATCTGTCATCCTCCAAAATTTTGTACAACCACCCTTTCAATAAAAAGCTTATATCATATAAACGGGCAAATTGCATATCATACAGCCCTTACCCAAGGGGCTGGAAGTTGGGGTTGTCAATCCCGGAGGCATGGCTGTTTGACCTTTAGACTACTTTGATCAAATGGCTGTCTCAATAATTTTGATCGAATGTGTTTGGGTTAAATGGCGAGGGCACTAGGCCCGTCCCAGTCAAATAAGCATCGTAATGCTAAGTAATACGCATCATACGGAAACCAAGCTATTGCCTCTGTAATTTCCACTCGCTCCAATAACCATTCTTGTAAAAGAGTTTAATTTATGGCTTCCCCAAATCACATGGTACTTTTCCCTTTCATAAATAATATTCATAATTTTCGACGATTTATGTTTAGCGTCGCAACCGCTGTATTTCGAAAACCCATTTACCCCACTATAAGCAGTTCAAGCCTAATTTTTTTTATTCCTTTTTACCGTCTCTTACTATTTTCCCAAAATGAATCTTTCTTCACTTACAAATTGTCAAAAACTTACATTCTACGCAACATCATTTTCTACAATTTTATCACAGTTTAATACATTCTCAAAATCTTCTGTCCCTTTCTTTTTAGCACTTCCCTTCAAATTCTAATGGCCTCCAAAAAAGTATTGGGTCCCACCAGTGCAAGTCAGAGACTAATATTTTTTCTCAAGTCTAAACAAAGCCCTTAAACCGGCTTAGAACCAGACAGCAAGAACCCCGTGAAACCTCGTGTTGAATGGAGACTTTGTGCAATCCTAGGCCCATTTTGTTCGCTACATAGTTTTTTCGTACTTATAAATGCCCCTCTGTCAAACAAGAGTCGACTTTCTGCACAAGCAATCTGAAGCCTATTACTTCTTATTCATTATGTATTCATGCCTACCAAATATTATGCCACAATGGGGATGTACCCCATAATAGGTAATGTAGCTACAAAGAGGTTATTCAGGGGGGAAGCCCCCTGTTTAATCAAAATCAACTGCAATGCATTGTCGTTTACTAGATTCTATTTGCTCGAGATGCACCATTCCTTGTGGCCACCCCAGCAGCACTACTCGCTGTCATGGCTCTGATTGGCTAAACTCATGAGAGCTCCATCCTAACGCCATTATGAGGCCATGCAAGCATGGCTTTCTTACTGAGAAAACTGACAAAGGAAGGAGACCCAATAAATGACCTAAGTTTCAAGTCTAAAATCTTTAATAAAGAGAGAATCACTGTGGTTATTACTTGCTCACTTTTACATTTTGATGAAGTATGGCCTGTTTAGGGGGGGGGGGGGGTCTTAAAATTTCATTAGTCTTGGTCTGCCTTAGGTAGAGTCAAACTTAAATCATAACACATATTTAACATGTTTGTAGAAACTGTTTTAGTCTAGAAAAAGGGAAGTAAGAAAGTTATAAATGCCACCAATCAAATTGTTTAATTAATATGTATTCTTCTAATATCTAACTATTGTCTTAAATGTTATAATGAGATTATGTATAGCTGGGAAGTGTCTGTATTTGTGTGTACTTATGTCTTTGCTCTAGTGTGCAGGTTATGTGTGTATTACGTGTAAAGCTTATGGAATGTTTGGAAATAAAGTATTCACTGGACATAACTGCGATTTTGTCCTAATTTTTTTTTTTTCAGTATTCCTCAAGCCTGAAGCGGCTTTATGTTAAAGATAACACCGTGATTCCGTTCCTTTTGAAAGTAAACGTCATACGCACCGTATGTTGACGAGAATCTCTACGTGAGAGCTCAGTTGCAATTTTCAGATCGTCAATATTTTACAAGATATTGTATCAAGATGTCCCAATCACACAACGCCGGATCATCCAACAAACATATGTAAGAATGTTTTCTTTTTTCAAGGCTGGGGATTAATTCGAATGTTATCGTATCTGTTTTGTAACAAGGATTTCAAATTTAGACTTCAATGAACTGCTCCCAGTAGGGGGCATTTAGTAAAAAAGCGATGTCGTTTTTGTATGTTACTTTTTTTCTAGTCACTTCGTGTCAAAGAGATGGTAACATAGTGAAACATAATACTTGTAAAAAGTATTGTGACATCAAAATTTCCGCTCTGGTTTTGCTTTTGCTCTGCTGCTTATTTTCTGGTGAATAGAATTTATTTTGGTAATTTTGTTAAGATTGAAGTTTTCTCTGGTTTATAGAGCGGTCAAATTATAAAATTTGTTAGGTATAGAAATAAAAATAGTTGTTGCTTAATAGAATTAAAAACGGTTGTTGAAAAATGAATTAGTTGCTAAGTATGATATTGCAGATCTATTACTTAGTTAAAGCAATTTTTTTTCTTTTTTTTGTTTGTGTTTTCTATATGGTTTATTATATTTAATGAAAGGAGTTGAGTGTCAAGTATTTTGATGATGATAACAGGGTATATGCTGTTATTGTCTCTCCTCCATGTCGTGCCCTGACAATTGGAAGTGACGAGGTTTGTGTTGTTGTTTTTTTTTCTGTTTTTTATAATATTGAAACTGGAATTGCTGTAGCTTTGTTAGTATTTCTGAGGAATCCCAATAAATCAGTTTATTATTATACTGACAAAATCCATACTCACATTAAGAACACTTTCAAATTAATTTAAAGCAGGGAATCTCTTGTGATATTTTGTTTATTGAAAAAATGACGTTGATGGAGGTAGCCTTTTAGACTTGCAAATCTTTTACTCGTTGTTGAGCATTAATCCTTGTAGTATCATTTATAGGAACGTTTTTTCTCGTATATTTCAGCCACATAGTTGATGATTCTGGTGATTTGCTCATTTTCCTCGCAATTATCTCGGTAGATAATTGCCTCGCACCTCTTTTTTGGTTTCGTGACCCCCTCCCCCACACTCTGAAAAAACATGTACAAAAGAAATTTAAATGGTCACTTAAACAAGCAAAAAGTACAATGTCAATGTAGCCAAACTTAAAACTACCACAAATTAAATCAGACAATGGTGGTTTTATGCCTGCAGTGTTTCATAGTGAAACGTTTTTACCATGAATAAAGGTGGTATTGCCCCCCCCCCCCCCCCCCCGAATCATAAGAGTGATATTTGTAAATAGCGACGAAGACCACACTGCCTTTCCATCATAAACAATAAGTAGAACAACAGGGAAATTTTTATACAAGACAGTGGAACGCAACTTTAAATGAATATTTCGACCCTATATCCAAGGGCCGTCCTCAGCAAAACAAACGAAGAATAAAAAACAATATAAAAGAAACTTACATTAAAATTCAATCATTAAAACTGAAAGGTTTTTTTTTTAAAAAAAATGTTTTAAAACAGCCCTAATATCATTACTTCAAGGAAGTTCAACCAGGACTGGTACTCCAAAACGAAGTGGACAGAGAACAATTCATTCAAATGGAATTAAAATACTTACAGACAAGCTTTAAAGCTAATCTCGCCTTCTTGGCAGCCAGCCTAGATGGTCTATTCGTAACAGGTTGAGTGGAGTTATTTACTGGTTTTTTAATATAATTAGTTAAATCATTTTTAATTAAATTTGTGTATAGGGCATTAAGCGAATATTCCCCCAAATCTCTATTTAAAGAAATATTACTATTATTTTTGATTTTAATTTCAATTGCCTCTCGAACAACCTGTTTAATGCCTAAATCATTGCTAATAAGGCAAGTTTCTTCAAAAAGATTTTATGACTAGGGTTATCATATATGTGACTGCTTAAAGCAGAATCAAAGGAAATATTTGTACTATTAGAATTTAAAGCTTTAGTTATGTCATCTTTGTGTTGTTGTAGGTGTTTTTCTAAATTTTGATGGGTTCTACCAACATAAAAATGGCCACAGTCACATGGTATTTGATAAACCCCTCTTTGGCGAGTAACTGGGGTTATATCTTTACCAGAATTTAAGAAATTCATGATTTTAAAATTATTTGTAAATACGACATAAATTTATTTTGTGTGCAAACTTTTTTTAAACTTGTAGTGACTTTTGGAATATATGGAAGGTAAATTATATTTGAGGGCTTGACGGGAACTTCACATTGCAAAAGACCCTTAATTTTACGGAAGTGTCTTGCCAATCTTCGGCTAATTGTATTGTTAATAAAGACAATAGGATAACCGTTTCCAAAAAGTATGTCTCCAATAAAATTTAGTTCATCTGTGATGTAAGATTCAGAGCAAATGTTTAGGGCACGGTCAACAAGAGATGTAACAACGCCTCTTTTAACTTGTGGGGGGGTGATTGGATTTAAAATGTAGATATCTGTTATTTTGTGTGGGTTTTCTGTAAATTGTAAAATCCAGTTTATCAATGTTACGAATAATTAAAACATCCAGAAACGGTAATTTATTTGCATTTTCAATTTCTAAGGTAATTTGTAAATTTCGGTCATGTGTATTAAGGTGATCTAGAGAAAGCCCCTAAGTTCATTTTCCCCATAATTCCAGAGCGATATTACATCATCCATATAACGCCCCCAACAGACATGTTTTAAAAAATATGAATTTACGGCCCAATTTTCAAGGTGTTCTACATAAATGTTCGCTAATAACCCGGATAGCGGCGCACCCATAGGGAGACCATTTTTTTGTTGATAAAAAGAATTACGGAACTGAAAATACATTGAATGCTTATTACAAATTTTGACTAGGGACATTAAAACCTCACAATCTGTTCCTGTTGTTGAATCTTCAATTAAATGATAGTTTTCTTCTATTTTATTTTTTAATAACTGCTCAGATATTGCTACATCAATATTTGTGTACATAGAAAACCGTGTCAAAACTACTTACTATTGTATTTTCTGAAAGGCTTGCATTTATAAGTTTTTCTACTAAATCTACCGAATTACATATGTACGATTTTTGGGGATAAAGTAAAGGTTTGAAGGCTGTACATAACCACTTTCCAATATTGGAAGCAGGGGCTTTTGTACATGCTACAATTGGCCTTAAGGGAATACCTTGCTTGTGTAATTTCGGTAAACCGTAAAACTTTGGGCAAAAGCTACCTCGGGGGAGAAATTTATTATACAATTGTGGGGTGATTTTGCCATTTTGTTTTAGATTCTTTAATTCGGTTATTATTTGATTCTGCTTTAAGCAGTCACATATATGATAACCCTAGTCATAAAATGCTTTTTGAAGAAACTTGCCTTATTAGCAATGATTTAGGCATAAAACAGGTTGTTCGAGAGGCAATTGAAATTAAAATCAAAATAAATAGTAATATTTCTTTAAATAGAGATTTGGGGGAATATTCGCTTAATGCCCTATACACAAATTTAATTAAAAATGATTTAACTAATTATATTAAAAACCAGTAAATAACTCCACTCAACCTGTTACGAATAGACCATCTAGGCTGGCTGCCAAAGAGGCGAGATTAGCTTCAAAAGCTTGTCTGTAAGTATTTTAATTCCATTTGAATGAATTGTTCTCTGTCCACTTCGTTTGAGTACCAGTCCTGGTTGAACTTCCTTGAAGTAATGATATTAGGGCTGTTTTAAAACATTTTTTTTTTTTAAAACCTTTCAGTTTTAATGATTGAATTCTAATGTAAGTTTCGTTTATATTGTTTTTTATTCTCTTCGTTTGTTTTGCTGAGGACGGCCTTGGATATAGGGTCGAAATATTCATTTAAAGTTGCGTTCCACTGTCTTGTATACAAATTTCCCTGTTGTTCTACTTATTGTTTAGTGATATTTGTACTTTATTGATGTTTAAATTGGAAGTTTATTTTATTAAATAGTTGATTTCCTAAATATTGAAAGCACTGAATTTTAAAGGAAGAAACTGTTAATGCTAATTTGTTATAATAACTAGTTAAAATGAAGGGACCTCAACAAATATTACGACATAAAAAAAGAATTCATGAAAATTGGAGTTTTATTTTATTCTTGTGTATATTATATGCGCTCTTTAACTGCCAGTACCTTGCAAACTATCACAGCCCAGAGTATTTAAGAAATAATATTTTTTATTATAAGTTTGTTTGACTCTAAAGCTTATGAATCGTAATTAATGTAAGAAAAAAGAAGAAGAAATAAAAGTGAGGTTTTTCAGCCAGTGAATGGGGGAAAACAAAGAGGTATCTTGGCAGGGGCCTCAGCTGGGCCCTCTTCAATATGCAAAAAAATATATTTGGTATAAAAGCGAAAGCTAACCTTGAGAAGTAACCTTAATGAAAACGGGATTTCCAGTCATTTTTTCACTTCTGTTGAAGACAATCTTTTTTTTGTGCGTCATCTCAGAACCTATTTGTGAATTGAGGGTCAGTTCTTGCCCCCCCCCCCCCCCCCATAACAAATCAATGTTTATGCTTTACTTCCTAAGTAAAACACTAAGCAGTAAATAAGCCAAAAGCTTTGTTTCGCAGTTTCTTATTTAGTTTTTTAGATCAGGCATGTGTGCGGGGGAGGGGGGGGGGGGTAAATTCAGTTTGCAACACTTTCAGTTTTCCATTTACTTTTTTCCTTAATGTAATTAGGATCACCACATTTGAGATGCATTCATTTTATTTTCCTAAAAAAAAAAAAATTACTTTTTTTATTACTAAAAATAAAAGTTTATATCAGGTTTCCCGAATCCCGAGCATGTCGTTCGAGCTGATGGACTCGAAGAAGTAGAATATTTGAACGATGGAGCAAAAGCTGTGCGCTTCAAATTTCCCATACCGTTAACTGGGTCTAGTCATGGCTATGCTAGCTGCGATTCATGTGCCCCAATTCATGTCCGGGGGGCATGAATAGGAGAAGTACGGACCTAATTTTTATCCTGTTAAACTCTAGGTAAGTTTGCCTCTTTTTTTTATTTTAGGCTTTGTCTGTATGTAAAACATGTTTCATGTGTTGTCCAGTTTTGGCACTCTGACGATACGTAACTAGAATTTTGCAATCAGCTTGATTATCCATATTATCAGAATTTCCAGAAATTTTGTGTTTTACCACTTTTGTTAAAACAATGGCCAACTGTATGTGCCATATTCTGTTTTGTTTTTTTCCGGGAGGGGGGGGGGGCAAATTAATTATCGTTTGAAGGGAAGGTCAATGATTTTTGACCAATTTACCAGTTGGAGAAATATTTTGTGGAGAGGAGGGGGGTTCAGATCTTATAATTTCGTAATGAAGTAACAATATATCATAATTAAGTAATCCATGGTAATTTGAAATTCAGTGTGTTAAAAAAAAAATAAAAAATCAAGCAAACTTGGCTATAATTTCAGTTAATTCGGATTTTTTTTTTCTATCTTTGTATATAGGTTCTTTGTCTGGCAGTTCTTTTTCTTTTCTTCATTTACAATTAGAGAGAGAGAAATTCGGACTTTAGGATATAGCATGTATAATAAACCTAAAGCTTGCATTGGCAACAGGCAATATATCATTATTAATTTATTAGTTATTCAATTGGTTTTTTTTTTTTTTTTTTTTTTTTTTTTTTTTTTTTTTTTTTTTTTTTTTTTTTTTTTTTTTTTTTTTTTGTCTGCTCGCCAGTCTGTTTTTCTGTGTTTTCGTTGCTACGCTGGACTATTCTAGCTAACAATAGTATTTATTTATTAAATTACTTCTTTTTTTGCTTCAAATAACTGATCGAAATAATTTTTGAAGGCGGTTTTCGAAAACCTGCCATCTGAAAACAGTTTGTCGTTTGTACCAATCCTAAGAGCTGCAACAAAGCTGACAGATGCTGCGTGATTGATGATCTTAATAAGACTCCAAGAATTTGGCTTTCAAAATTTTATTCGCGTTTAGCAGTGTAGTCAAACTTATCGCTATTTTTTAATACACCTCACATTCTTATGTTTTGAAGGAAAGTGTCTCTCAGAATTGTTACTCATGGTAGTAATTTTATTTGTGTTCAACAAACTGAAAGTTCATTTCAGTTTATTGCATCCATACCTTTCTGTCCATATATCGTAAAATAACCTCTTTTTTTGTTTTTATTTTCCTTTTTTTCATAATTTTATTTCACTCAGATAGCTGAGAGATAAGGCTGCGTTACTATGTCACTATCCTTTTGATACTGATTATAATCCACAATTGCAAGAATAACACACGCCGCACACCTAATAATGTTGAAACTTTGTAATCGAATTAAAATGTTGTTCTTGATATCTAATCTCAATTTGATTTCTTGTTCTTAAAATGTTTGTTTCTAGTTTTTTTTATATATTTTTTTATCTTTTTTATGTTAAATTAATTTCCGAAATCTAATCGTCTTAGCTGAATGGCTGACTCGTTGGAATTGTAATCCTATTTTCACCGGGAAGGAGATTCAAGTCATATTGTCGTCAATTATTTGCTTGGCAGGCGAGGTGGAAAAGCGCCTGGTCCTGTTGCAATCAAGTAATTCCGAACTAAAGTGGTTCACTTGAAATTAGTAAATGGCTGACTTTTAGATCCTCGGATAGTAATCTAGTGACCCCTGTCATAACCCATTTGTGCATTTTTTTTTTTTTTTATTCTTAAGACTCAGACGCTTCTTTTTCACCAAAATGTATATAGGAAAATTTGGATTCGGGTCTCTATTTGCCTTCTTTATAAGTCCTCTTGTTTTTTGTTTATAAATTGGTATGTGCATATGTAAATATGGGCATATATGTATATGTTATGTATATTTACTATATATATTTATTCTATTTACTAATTGGAAACTTTACTATATGTACGTTTATTCATATCTTAGCAACATGGAGGTTGGTCGGTTTTCCACCCCCATAAAGATTTGTAGTTGCCCAGGTCGCGATAGGCAGAAAGACGAAGAGAAGGATGAAAGGGGGCGAGAGAGAAGAACGTTACATGAAAATTCTCCATTTTCGGTAAGTTTCTTCCTTTTGTATCTGCTTAGGATAGAACATGAACACGTCTGAAGAAAAAAAAAGAGTATTATTACATTTTAGAAGCACATTTGAATAAGTCGTAGCTATCTTTTGGAGGAACTAAAACTAATATTCAGCATTTTTGAAATCTTCATTTCGAGAGCACAGCAATTTAAGTTCAATTTCACAAAACGTGTGTTGAACACTCAGGGTACAGACTCTCTTAAAGGGAAATTATGAGTTTTAATTCCAAAAACTGCAATCTGAACAACCGGAAAGGACATGGAGTTTATCTCAACCCTGTTGGGTCCTTCCAACAGGCTTTGCACATTAAAGATATTTATATCTGACTGCTCTCCAGAAAACCTGTTTAAGCAACTCTGCAACCAGTAAATGGCATTTACAAATTTAGACATTCAAAGTTCTTTTTTTTTTTCAGAGAAAAATTAAAAAAAAAAATAAAGGAAAGATAGGGTGAAAATTCATCAAGAAACTCGAAGACAGCGTGGCAGGCAGACCTGGTTGATCGATGAAAGGCTAATCGAATTGGCTAATTTTATCTAATAACCACGATTATTGCCATTATCCATGAGTAGCCTACAACAGTGGACGTACATGGACTACGTAGTGCTCTAATAGATGATAGTTGTCCCAGGTTCGGACAGTAATGCACCTAATTGTAGACGTAGATATAAGGGAAATATAAACAACAGAAATACAAGTAAGAAACTCCTTCCGTAAGGCATCTGCACAACCAACGATCGCATGAAAGATCAATTCTTTTCTTGCCAAACCAACAACTAAACAGAGAGGCAAGGAGAGGGGTCAAGAGAAATCGTAAAAAATCAAATCTGGACAACTCTTGTTCTTTTTATTCTTTTCCTTTCAATAGTGTTGCTCAACTTCTGTCAACAACTTTTATTCGGACTCGTATTTTTCATTTACACTCAAACCACAAAATTCAACATGTTTTCCATTCATTCGTTCACATTGAGGTAGCAACAACCAGGCCATTCATCATACTTCCACTGAATAATTTTTTATGCTGATTTTGACAAGATGTTCTCGACTTTTGACGTGACAGATTCATAACCATTATTTATTTCCCATTCCCAACAGTTCGTGATAATGAACTGTAAGTAAGGAGCGACTCGACCAATTTATAATCGAAACTCTAAAAAGAGGAATTTTGATAACAACTAATGTATCAAAAGAATTGGTTTTAATGCTGATCCCCAATATATACTATTCTTTAAGTTCAGTGTCACCCATCAAAAGCTACGAACGTGATAAAATTTGCTTGATTTTCAAGACAGAGGGGAACAACCCCACAAAGTCAACCAATCCTAATGAAAACCTACCATTCGATTCTGTAAATCAGAAATTCCTATTGTAGGATTTTCAAGCTCCTATATAGAAAAAAAAATCAGGAATTTTGCTTTTTTTTGCCACAAGAAAGATCGCGGATGCGCGTTTATTTTCTTTTTCTTTTTGGGATGATCGTGTTGGAATATTAGTCCTAAAAGATCGGGAGAAGGTACATTCAAATGGAACTAAAAGTTTGTGTGGCCTTTTTAAGCGATTAAAGAGATTTTGCCACGGGGAAGTGGCATTTTTCCATTTTGTGGTACCCATCTACCATTTTATCCCAAAGAGGGCCAGAACGTAATTTTCAAAGCTAGTGAATCGGAAAATGAGAGTAATATTAGGCTTTTCAATTCATCTTTCCTCTGATCCGTCGGCCTCTCACTGATTCAAGTTCGAGTTGATAATGAGTTGACGATGTGTTCATGATAAGTTTCAGTTGAAGTCAAGTTTATATTTTTTTTTTTTTTTTTTTTGTCTCGCAATCTGGTGAATAAAGTGAGTTATATTTTCTAAGACCGCTTTTGGTTGCCCCCTAGCCTGTTTAGGTTGAAGAAGGGAGTTTTAGTTGAGTTATTAGTATATGTTGAGCTGTGGCACGTACATTCACCGATCTTGGTACATACAAACCCCCTTTCCCCTCAATATTTGCTGGCAGCAATCGACCCCGTGTTTTTCAAAGATTTGGCCTAGTTTTTGCTTATAAAAAGAACCGCGAATTCAGAAGTATTTTTAGTTTGGAGTTTTTTGGAAAGGCTACTATTTATTTAAACCATTACATTGGGGAAAATTTGTAAGTTGACGCCTGCATAATTGATTTGTAGCTGAGACACTGAGATAGTGACATGGATGCAGAATCACATTGAGGCTCCGAAATTACGCAAGACTGATTCTTGCTTGATGGGTGGTTTTAAAATTTTATTGACTCACTGAATTTATTACTTTGCAATAAAAGGTAATACTGTGGAGCAACTTAATTAATTTGGTTTATATTAGAATCAGAAATTGAGGAGTAGAATCCCCCAGCGTAGAAGTAAAAACAACAGGGTTTTAAACGAGCATGAGAAATTACAAACGTTCAAATTTAGAGGAGATTTCAAAGTTGAAAATTGGAATTAGCGGATAATGGGATATAATCTTCGGGGTCGGAGATTATAAGATTAAATTCGGTGCCGCAAATTGGTGAGAATTTGTCCATGGATTTATTTGGATGGTGAGGTAAATCTGTCCTTTTTGGCGTAATCTGCCCCCGTAGAGATTGCATTGTAGCAAATTAGAAGAATTTGAGTAGCCAAATTGTGGAGCACAAATTGGTAATGTGACGCAGAATAGTTTACCTGTGTTATTTGAAGTCCAGCTAATTCAGTAGTCTAACGGTCGTGTATTTTGACGAAAGTTTGCTCGTTTTCTCTCCATAACCCTTGTGATTTCATACTTTGAAGATTTATTTGAAGCGAGTTAAATTGATATTTATTACTTCAGTGCTGAAATTCCATGAACTTCAAATTATTGTTCAAATATCCTACTGCGTACCTTAAATATAAGATATTGCGTATTGTCGTTTTTGTAACGCTGTAAGTTCTAACGTTGTTCGAACTGTAAATTATCGGATTAAAAAGCTGCATTACGAAGAAAAATATAGCTAGATTTGTAAAAATGAATCTCATTATTTTTAAGTTTTCTTTGAGATTTTAATTTCGTTAATTAACGAAAAGAATGAAATATCAGCATGAAAATATCCAATTCGTGGATCCACCAAGACAATCTAGCGGTAGGAGTGGTAGCTCGTGCTCACACTGTGGTCTTCGGAAATCTAGCTTCGAAAAGTTTTTACTGGAAACGAAAAAAAGTAAGGAGGCAGACGAGAGTGCAAGAGATGTAGGGAGGCTAACGAGAGGTTTTAGCCGAGTCACGACGTAGGCAATAATGCACCTAAACTAATGAATCAAATAAAAAAACAAAAGGGAAAAAGAGGTCCATACTGAGCCCATATCAAATATCACCAGGATTTCATGAAAACCGTAGAAGGACTAGTAAAAACTCGTTTACGGAATTTTAGTGATTGATCTTTCATCAGAGGCAACCTGCATGCCGTCGGATCACCAGGATTTTTTTTTTCCCAGGAATCGATCTCGAGAGATTTAGTCGTGTCAAATTTCAAATTTTAAAGTGACAAGACTTCAGTGACAACGAGGGTGGGCTTCAAACTGCTAGGTCATCCTTTTTAAGGGGGAAAACACATCATATTTCTGTGGCTATGCGTGTGGGCGTGGTATTTAGGAGGAGAGCAGAGGAGACGTAAATGGCCACGCCATCTTATCTAGAAAATGAGAAAAGTAATATTCCAATTCGGAATGCAAGTAATCTTGTAAAATGATGTTTTCCTTGTCATTTTATGTTAGAAAATGGTACGTCTGAAGTTCTGTATTTCCAAGATAAGGCCGAAATAATGAAGGACCAAATTGAGGCACTTTGTGCCCCAAAGAAGATTGAAATAAGTTTATTGTATTTCCCTCGTAAAATTCGAGAAATTAAAGTTCAGTATGAAAACCTAACATGGGTATCCAGTTCACATGTAGTGACGATTAATTTGTTTCTTTGGCAAAGGTAAAAAGAACTAAAAGAGAGAAAAGTGTTCCAAAACGAAACTACAATTCAAAAATTCCGGCTACGTTGCCAGACGACGAAATTTCAGGTGAGATGCGTTTTTTAGCTCACAGTTGCGGGAGGAAAGAAGAGCTTAAGAAGGAGAACGGGCCTGTCCTTTTATCAAAAAACAGATGATCGGGAGGCAAAACTGGAAGCCTAATAACAGGTTTGGGAAATTCAGGTGATATTTTAGATCGGTTTGGATTGGGAAGGCTGGGGAAGAGGTGAGATCTGTACCATGAACTTTTGAGGTAGCTGGCCACGACTGAGAGGGGGGGGGGTGTCCCTTCGGGGGGTCGGAGATGACAGTCAGTTCCTTCAGCCAACAACTAGTTACCCAATTGTGTTTACCCCAACAAGTGCTAGCCTTTATAAACTATTGTCTCTGGGAGATATTCTTTCCCATTACCAGTTAGTACTTATTCCTTCCAAACTTTTTTCCTATTGCCCTTTAGGCAATATTCACCCTCAGTCGACCACAACTTTTGTTCCTTGCATGAGTAGCCCATGTGTATGGGACTCAGAAGAAGTTGCTTCATTTTTCTTTGAGATGTCTCCTTGATTCTTTGGCACTAATCATCTTTGCGACATTTCGTATCTAGAACGATTCATTTCCAATTACGACATTTGGCAAGTTTTGTACTGATTCAGATGTAGATGCGTGTTCACTGTTGGAGCTTAGAGGCTAGATGAGCCAATCCCTCGTTGGGCCTGGTATTGTCCCATATACCAGGCTCCATTCTTCGTTTCTCTCAAATGTAAATTCGAGAGGACGAGAAAGTTTCTTGTTTAACTGTACTTCAAATCCATGATAGGTGAGTATATGAGTCCTTCCTCAGGTAAAGCCTGACAATTGCGTCACTATAATAGCACGATTATTTTCCACTAATATGGAACATTCCTTTCTCCAAAATCTTAAACCTGATTGCGATGGCTACATAGCCCATTATCCGAATTGTTCTACATTGGAGATATGTTGGATGGCAGTAGACCCTGTAGCCAAGTGGTTCTGTAAGTGTAGTACGGACAGTAAGTATTACTTGGAGTCAAATTTCAGTTTTTTTTTTATGGTTTAATCTTTTTAATCGATTATCTTAATATATTTCACCCTTCATATTTCAGGAATAATAGCTTTTTTCTACTTAATTTCACGATTTGACAACACAAAGGCTTTACATTTCAAGAGGCTTAACAAATATAACATTTCATGCCTCTAAGGCTTTAATTTTTACAACTATACCTCACATTTTAAGAATCACTCCTTTCTTAAGAATTTCAGATTTCTTTCCTTTTCAACTGTTTGAAAATTTGCTCTTTGGATTTTTTTTAACCGGATATTAGCCCTAATTCAGTATCTAACCGTTCACGTTCAATTGCTTAGTCTTAGTTCAACAGTTGATGTCATTCACCCCCCCCCCCCCCACCACCAAAAGGGCTGTAATAGCAATTTGTTTCTTAAAGTATGTTTCAGCCCTCTTTGGTCAGACTCGTGAGAATTTTGGTCAGGCCGGCCAAATCGGGTGAAAAATTTGAACGTTTTATTAGGCCTCGTATTTTAGAATCCATGTCACAAATAGACAATGTTTTAGCCTTTTTCTGAAGCCCGTTTTTCTTTTGAACTTATATACTCTTGCCCTTAAAACGGATACAAGTTTCAAGCCAATCAGATTAAAAAGCTAATATCTTCTGAGAGTTCGCCTTTGGGAATCCCTATGCACCCAATCCGAAATTATTTCTGTACTTTTGGCCCAAGTTCCTGTACCTTAATGGCATCTAGTTTTCGGATTGAAATTGTTCAGAAAGTTAAGTTTTGAACTGTTTACCCGCCCAATGGAAAAAACACTGTTTTTCTGCTTTTTTTGTTACATTTAGGCTCCTTGGCGCAAAGACTTATAGATCTGAGTCTCAAACACAACGAAACAGAAATCCCTTTTAGCACGTTTCTGGGGGGCACGTACGTCCAATCTGTTTTTATTTTGAGAATCTTGGCAAAGAATTTATGTCTCAGTTTTGAAGGAAATTAACATGTATCCGTGTTTGCGTGTTGGAAAAGCTAAATCCTACCACATAAAAGCATCTTAGGGAGATCACCCCTAATCACTCAAACATCTTTTATGCACTAGCATGGATGTTCTTATTTGATTTATATTTTAAAATTAATTATAGATTGTCTGAGACACTGGGCAAAGTCTTAGAAATCGTGCTTTTAGGATGTTGGGCACGAAATACTTTTATTTTAATGCTCTTAGATACTTCAAGGTAAAATTGTACGGTATATTCCCTCCTCCTTTCAACATCCCCCCCCCCATTTTCTTCATTTAATTTGAAATTTAATTTCCTTTATTTTTTCTTTCGAGTCTATTTTTATTTAATTATAATTCTTGCTACTAAGAAGGCTGGCATCTTTAATAAGAAATCCTCACTCTCAAAAATGGTGATTATCCTCTTTTTCTTTTAGCTCTATTTTTGCAATAATGATTATACTTTAATCATTCCAAAATCCCTTTACTCACTTAAAGAGACCCCCCTCCCCAATTACTTAATGTGATATTTTTTTTGTATCCCTTAAATGCTAGTGATATCTTGCCTCCTCCCCAGCCCCTAATAAGCTAGGAAAATCCTTAGAAGTTACCCTCTATTCTTCTATATCCCTTGGCAGACATTCTTGTTTATAAAGTATTTTCTCTGGCCAATTTAACTTCCAACTGTATTTGCATATCCTCTCTGATAAATACATAACCCAATGCAAGCCGCATGTCCATACATATAAAGGTCTTATCCATTTTTCAATCGCGGGTGTATAACCATAAAAATGACACCATAAGTAAGTTTAGGTCTTTTGCCTAAACTTATTTTTCTTTTTATGTTTTTTTTTATTTAATTATAAATCACGCTTCTAAGAAAGCTGACTTTCTGAACAAGAAACCCTCCCTCTCTAAAAGGATTATTGTTTTCTTTTCTCTTGACTATTTAGTTGAACAGCAATTATACCAAAGCATTCCTAGAGTACATAAGGCTCCTAAGTAGGATGTCGGTCCTTCTTTAGAGTTCTAGATTTTTATAACTAATCCATTCGTATTTCAAGCATCATGGCCTTTTCAAATATCCATATTTCTTCAACTTAACTTCACAATTTGACAACACAAAGCCTTCACATTTAAAGAATCTTACCAAATTTGAAAAATCTAAAAATTCAAAGGGTTAGAAAGAGAAAAATGAGGAGTTTTTAAGATTCTTGAAACAAAAAGGGTGAAATTTGTTACGATTCATGAAGAGTTTATGTTGTCAAACTGTGAAATTTAGTGGAATAATTTTCAGTTCTAAAAACGAAGCTTTGATTTTTGCCATAGAAAGGGTTTAGTTGTTAAAAATCCGAAAACCCAAAAGAGTACAATCCATGCTATTACATGAAAGATGTTGGAGTGTGGGGCGGCCTCCTTACGAAGCTTTTATGCGGTCGCCTTTACCCACAGTACACATATCTAGGCAGTAGGATCAAACTCAAAAATATCTGTCACCAAGGGTCTCGGCGCATATAAAAGCTCCTTCCATTTCCTTTGGTTAAGCGCTTCATTGTATATTTCCCAGTAGCTCAAGGAACTTTGAAAAGTGGTGTGAACTTGTATTATTTATGATTGCGAAAGCAGAAAGAAAATGGGTGAGCCGGCGAAGGGGTTCGCTACTGTCCCATCTCGCAGGTGGGACAGTAGTGATCTCAATGCCATTAAGCCATCTCAATGGCTTAAGACTTGACTGAGTGGCGGATCCAGGATTTCTAAAGGGGGGGGGGGGTGGATTCGGAATAGATTTTAGCAAAACACGAAAATTTTCAGTGCTAATTTCTGATCAACGCTGCAACAGGGAAATAGCTAAAAATTTCATAGATGGTGGGAGAGGGATCCGTGAATTGGCGGGACTATTTGAAATTTGTCACAAAATGTTTTACCACAACGGGGAATCCTAGTAGTTTTAGCACAGATTATCTATTAGGTTTCACAATGATCTGTGGTTTTAGATATATTTCGCCATGGAGCGTCAAAACCTTTTTGTTCTTGGTAAGGAAAAATATTCCCTTGCATTTTTTTCTCTTTATGCTCTTTTTTTGGGCCATAAAAATGTTCATCGAAATTTGATGTAGTCCCTTTGGTTTTCTTCCATAACTGGTGGAATGGCCCTATCCAAGAAAATACCAAACGTCTGTTAAGAACTGTGTCGTGAAATTCTCAGTGAGTTTTTTAGAAAAATTGAAGGACATCGAAAGAACTGTATTTGTATTATAAGAAGAATATAGAATAATGCTTGTTATTATTGTTGTAAATATTCTGCCACGAACTTGCAAATTGCGTAAAACTTCTCATCAGAAAGCATTTTTATGACTTATTAAGTTAACGTTCGCGATTCTTTTTATTATCGTTTCAGTTTTGGGTTACGTGCAAGTTCGGTATAAAACTTGAAATGTTTCAGAATTACTTATTAAACTTTGTTTTGTCCATGGCATGTCTGAAGCCAGCAGGAGGGGGTATGGCCCCTCACTAGATCCACCAATTGCCTTGCTTTCATAATTTGCTGTAGCTTAATTATTAAGCTTTAATATGACATAACAAAAGACTTTTGCAGATGCCAAAACTAATGATTTTAGTCATGCGCACTTCTAGGATTTTCTTATTGGAGAAAGATTTTGATTCTTTACATTCAGTTCTCGTTTTAGCTGTTTTGGCATAATTAGCTTCGCTTTCTAAGAAAATTGTCCTTGCTTAGGCTTTGAGCAGTTGCAAACAGAATTTTAAAATGCCCCTCTCTGCTTTTAAATATCTTTGTCTTATCCTCCTGTAAAGCTAGCACCGTTATTTGGCGTTTCAAGGACTTCAGTAGTTCTCAGTTTTAAGGAATGGAATCCTCTTGGTTTCTCACAAGGTGCACAAAAGGAATAAAGTTTTGTTGCTAACGTTATGAAAGATCCTCATGAACTCCGAAGAAAGTTGTGCAATTGGCATATTTTTTGGGAACCAGGACTAATCCATCGAACTTGACTTAAGTGCAGAGATCTGAACTGGAAAGTTGGCTGCGAGAACTTCCCCCTTGAACAATTTATTCGTTTTTTTTTTTTTTTTTGGGGGGGGGGGAGGAGTGGGGTATTGTTGGGGGAGCGGGGGGGGTGGTCTATCGGGAGGGGAAGGGGTGGGGTGGGGGGGGGGGTAGGGGGGGGGTGGGGGGGTTCTTTTTTTTTTTTTGCGCGCGCGTGCATATTAAGAATTGAAATTTAAGAATCGAGAAATCAACAGAAATCTCAACCAAGGAAAATAAACTAGCAAGTAATTGTTTTAGTTTTAGTAGTTTAAATATTTGATTATCTTCCTTTTTCAGCAAAGAGGCAAAGTTTCCTCTGTACTACAGGAGGGGGAGTGGGGTGGGGGGGGGAGGGGGTATGGGGGTGGAGGTATGGGGTCGGGGTAGGGGTCTATAGGGGGGTAGGTGGGGTGGGTGGTATATGGGTATGGGACGGGAAGCGGGGGGAGGGGGGGGGGGGGGGGTGGGGGTATGAGGGAAGGTGGGGGGTGGGGGGGGGGGGTGGGGGGGGGTGGGGTGGTTGAGGGATTTGGGGGTGGGGGGGGGGGGAAGGCGGGGACGGGGGTGGGGAGGGGATATGGGATGGTAGGGGTGGCGGTGGTGGGGGCGGGGTGGGGGGGGGGGGGGGGGGGGGTGGTGGGGGTGGGAGGGGGGGGTGGTGGGGGGGGGGGGGGGGGGGGGGTATGGTGGGGGGGTGGGGAGGGTAGGTGGTATGGGGGGGTGGTGGCATTAGGGGTCGGTGGGGAGAGGTATGGGTGGGATGGTGGGGGTGGGGGGGGGGGAGGGGGGGTATATCAATAAAAAAATCCAATCAATATCAATAAACATATGTAAATAAAGGAAGTGACTAAATTTAATTTAGCTGCGTGTCTGCATTCATGCCGACCGCATAATTTTTCTTCTTTTCCTGTTCTCCAGGCTGTGAATACCGATGCCATATGCGTGCTACTCATGGAAAAATCTAATTTCGCTTCTTTTTTTTTTCCTTTGTGTAAATGTTCTCCAGAGGAGCTGCATCGCGGTTCGGCTTTGTCTAATGGTTGGGATTGGAGATGATCGTACTGTCTAGATGTATGTACTGTGGGGTCCTTTACCCGTCCCAAGGTGGGAAATAATATTTTTCTTGAAACCCAAGACCTGTGGTCGTTTGACCATAGGTAAGTAATTCTAAAAATGAAATGTATTAAGAATAAAGGCCCCAAAAATTGATGCTAAAAGAGGATCAAAATTGTTTTTAGATTGGTTTGAAATTTTAGATTGGTTTCAAAATTTTTGGATAGAGATCTGGTTCAGCATGGTTAAAAGGCCCAAAAAATGTGTTTCTATGGATGACATGACCTCCCCACATTCCCTAGGGAAAGGGCTGTAATCTGTACAATTTGCCTTATGTTTACATTAGTATTGTTATTGAGAAGTCTACAGAAATTTTATGCAAGGGGGGATTTTCACGGTTAGGTATTTTCGTACGGAGGAAAGTTTCAAGAGGGTAATTTTACCCGGGAGAGCATGGGAATTGAAAAAAGGTCCAAGGTCAAAGTTAAAAAAAAAGATGTTTTTTTTTTTCAATTGAAAGTAAGGAGCAATATTAAAAGTTTAAAACAAACAGAAACTATTCTGTATATGAAGGGGCCTGCTCCTTCATCATTCTTCGCTCTTTACGCTAAAGTTTGGCTTTTGTCCCTATTGTTTAAGGACGAATTTGGAAACACAGGGGAGGTGTGAGTGTGAAGGGTGCGTAGCGTGAAATATTATTATTGCATTCTTTACTCGCAAGCGGGTCAATCGATAATGGACTTGATGCTGTTTTGTATTTTTCTATCCATTGTTTCTTTTGAAAGAGAGAGGGGGTCTATATTTAGGTCTAAATTTTGTCATTCCTATTCTATAATAAAAAAAAATATTATTTATTTAGATTAGATATCGGGGGAAATAAGAGGTTGATGAAAAAGGATATGAAAAGTGTAATCTAAGGTCACGATGGAAGGGGTGCCCTAAAGGGGAAGGGCAGCCTGAGATATCGGATGAACCTAAAAGGTATATGAAAATTGAATTGTAGTATACCTCTATTTTTATACCCTGGTATATTTTGGAATGCTCAATTTTTATATAGATTCAATAAATTGAATTTTTTGAAGAAGTTGTTTTTATTAAGAAAAGAGTAGATGACACTAGATATTATGAGATATTTTTAAAGAAATTTTGAAGGTCACCGAGAGTAGAGGAAGTGGGATAAAATAAATAATAATAATAATAATAAATAAAATGAGCGCAACATTTTTTAAGCTGTACAGTGAACTGATGATTTTCTGTTAATATGCTCACTAGAGAGGGCAGATGTTTTGTCAACTACCCCACCCCCTTCTTCTCCTTCTATTGAATACCAAGAATCGCCATTATTTCACAGAATTTAAAATATCATCATAATTTTGGTACAAACATTTCCGCTCGTAATTTTTCCTTAAGAAAAATTACGGGATCTTCCTATGTATCGGAAATTGTAACCGGTTCGGAATTCTTTAAGACGCCTTGTTTTACATTCTTACATTTACTTCTTCCTTTTTTTTTCTTTTTTTTTTTTGTCCACGAGACTTATCTTGGAAATGTTCTACCAAATATCAAAGATGTTTTGGCTAATTTTCCTCCTCTTTGTCCCTTTAAATGTAACGAAATGCACAATAAACCTTTTTGTTTCGGTTGAAGTAAGCAAATGGTGTTACTACGGTAAAGAATGGACTTTAGACCGATTTTTTGTTTAAGCCACATAGGCACATGTTGGAATTTGTTTTTACCTTTTTGATTAATCTGTTCTTTAATGCGGTTAACGAGCCAAGTTTTTGAACGTGTCTGGGCAGATATTCTTCATCCAGTCTAGTTCCTGTCAAGAATTTCATGTATCGCAAAACTTTTGATTTAATTCAAACGTGTTTCAGTTTTACTTGTGATAAACATTGTTACTGAACCTGAACCTACTTTGATTGTGCTTGTTTTTACTTAATGAAGGTAATTTTTATGTTTTGCATAATTTATAAAAAGATTGTGGCATCCTTTGCAGGAGAGCCGAAAAAAAAACAGTGTCTTCTGGTCATTATATATGCGTCAAATATGGTCATTAAAGCGCATTAAATAAGCTCAAAGGGGAAAACATGCTGCCCGCTCTCCCCAGCAAGTTTTTGGCTCTTGCCCCAAAGGAAGACAGCAAAAAAATTGAATCGACAGTGTGTCTGACAATCGGATTAAAGTGCTAGAAGGGATTTACGGACCCGCCCTCGTAATTGAGGCCCCAGAGATTGGCCCTCATAACTGAGGTATGCGAGGTTGTACTTATATAATTGATGGCCCAAGAAGGACAATTTGGTTTTACCAAACCTTTGAAACTGTTGTCAAAAATCGAAATTATTTCATTCGGTCACAAATAATCAAGGGGAATCCGATTTTTCCTTAGACGCTGTGTCTTGGATCCAATCGAAGTATGCAACGGCAACCTGGTAAATTGATTTTATATATGGTACTTGTGTCTTATAGCCACCATCACACTCAAGTTCTGTCGAGAAGTGAAGTTTCGTTAATGCTAATGAAATAAAACAAAATGTGATGCAAATATAATATTTATCAACAAAATTATGAAAACTACAACAAAGAATTATGGAAGGGGGGCAGCCCAGACCGCATTATATTAAATACGTAACCTAACCTAATCAAAATACCAATTAAATATTTAATTAAAATATAGCTACAATGTAGTTTCTCATCGCATATATATATATATATATATATATGTATATATATATATATATATATATATATATATATATATATATATATATATATATATATATATATATATATATATATATATATATATATATATATACAATTGAGCCTTAACATATGACGATTTGAGCCTTATCTTGATGTCATGACGTCCAAATGGAACTTGAATTAGAAGTGGTGTCTTTGTAAAATTACATTATTTTTTTTATTGGGCCTTTAGCTTTTGCCTCAGCTTGTCTTTTGTCATTATGAAAGGCGGCATATGGTCGAACCTTTGTTTCTTTAATTGCTCATGTGGTGGGACAAAAACTTTTTTTCCAACAATTTATCTAGTCCAGGTTTTTGATTTTAAAAAGATATAGAAGGGAGTGACGACTACCTTTGCTTCTTTTAATTGTTCAGGTGGTGGGACAAAAACTTCTTTTTCTTCTAGCGATTTATCCAGTCTATATTTTTAATTTTCAAAAGTATGGTAGGTATTGATTACCTTATCCATGTCAAAATCCAAAACCCATCATCATCGCTATCATTTTCAATTTGTTTGGTTCGTTACACCTCGGCTTATCTTTCGTCATTATGAAATACGTATCGCCGAGCCTTTGTATTTTTAACAAAGGTATGGGGCACGCGGCAGGCTTCTATATATAGATTCTCACTGTCGCTTGTCTTCTAAACGCAGACAATTTGAGCCTTTTCTTGATATTATGATGTCCAAATGGACCTTAAATTAGAAGTGGCGCCTTTGTAAAATTACATATGTTTTTTATTGGACCTTTAACTTTTGCCTCGGCTTGTCTTTTGTCATTATGTAAGACATATCGCCGAACCTTTGTTTCTTTCAATTGTTCAGGTGGTGGGACAGAAACTTCTTTTTCTTCCAACGATTTATCTAGTCCAGGTTTTTGATTTTACAAGGTATGGAAGGTATGAAAGAACCTTTGTTTCTTTTAATTGTTCAGGCGGTGGGACTAAATTTTCCTCTTTTGCCTTGGCTAGTCTTTTGTCATTATGAAAGACATATCGCCAAGCTTTGTTTCTTTTAATTATTCAGGTGTCTGGACTAAAACTTCTTTCTCTTCCAACGATTTATCCAGTCCATATTTTTGATTTTCAAAGGTATGGTAGGTATTGATGACCTTATCCATGTCAAAATCCAAAACTTAATCATCATCGCTATCATTTTCAATTTGTTTGCTTCGTTACACCTCTTATCCATACCTCGGCTTATCCATATCGCCGAACCTTTGTTTTTTAACAAAGGTATGGTAGGCATTGATGACCTAATACATGTTAAAATCCCAAACCCAATCATCATCGCTGTCATTTTCAATTTTGACACGTTTTGATTCTCGCTGTCCAGGTTGATTTTCATTGACTCTCAGCTCTTCATTTTCATTTTGACTCCCTCACTTGTTCGGTGTCGTATGTCTTCTAATCGCGTGTGTCTTTGCCCTTCATTTTTATTTTTAACACGCTCTAATTGTCGTTTTCGTATACCTGCTAACCGCCCGTGTCTTTGCTTTAGCTGTCCGTATTGGTGTTATCGCAATTGATAGTCCAGGTTGTCAAATTTCACATCTTATTACGTTTGATAGTTCAGGTTTTGGTTCTAAAGAATCATCATTTATAGTAACTGTAACTGCAAATTTTCGTTTTTTGGGCCTTTCAGCAGACATTATATTATATAAATAACTTTTACGTTGGAAACTCAACAATCTTATTTTTGCTATGCATGACATCATATAAGAAAATATTTTATATGATGCCATATATGATGTCGTAAGAAATGCTTATATGATGTAATAACATAGTACATGACTTCATTTGTAAAAACCTAAATTAAGGTTCTTAACGACTTTTCTCAGGCTTCTGACCTATCTAGATCACTTTTTTATGCGAGAAAATTTCACGAAACTAATTTTCCCGAAAAAATATGGAACTGTTTTCGAGAACATACATACATAGGCTACATAAATACATACACAATTATTACTCACATATAAAAATAGTATATATATATATATATATATATATATATATATATATATATATATATATATATATATATATATATATATATATATATATATATATATATATATATATATATATATAATATATATATAGATATATATATATATATATATATATATATATATATATATATATATATATATATATATATATATATATATATATATACAATGCCGTACCCAGGATTTTTTTTTTTTTCGGATGGGGTTTTACTCAAAAAAAAAAAAAAAATTCGGGGATGGGTTCTACACTCAAAAAACGCATACAAAATTTGTTCATACGCATTTTTGTTATTCAGCGCTCGCAGTTGTCATTCAGCGCTCGTCTGATGAGCATCGCCTCGAGTTGCTTGCATGTGAAATACGAAATAGAATTTAGACTCTTGTAATAATATCTCTGGACTGTTATTTATATATGATTATTGATCGTGATTTGGATTACTGAAGCAGGAATACGTAAGCAGTGTGTATATGTCTTGAAATTTAAACCTGTAATAGAGGATTTTTATTTATATATTTTTCATACGGATAACCTTGAAACCAGATACTTAACTATGCAATTGGTATTTAATGTGACATTTCGGGAATAAGTATGAATCATTTCTGTGAATGAAAATCTGTTTTGATTCAGCGTTGCTTGCAAGTGAAATACGAAATAGAATTTAGACTCTTGTGATAATATCTCTGGACTGTTATTTATATATAAAGCAGTGTGTATACGGATTACGTAAGCAGTGTGTGGGAGGATTAAAATTTTTGAAAAATGAATAACTCAAACGAAGCGACTATAGCTTTAACTGAGGCTATGCCTGAGGGTACAGCCAGTGCACAGTTTTTACGGGAAATAAATTTCAAGCTAGATCTGATACCACGATTATTTGAGGCTACTGAAAAGACTTTGCCGGACGTTTTAGTGAAAGTTACATCAGTTGAAAGCCAGTTCTCTTCTTGAACTAAAAACTATCTGAAAATGTCAAAGCTTGTGAAGAGATGAAAGGAGAAATTTAGATGCTTCGGAAAAATTTACGAGCAGCTACCATGCGGGCTGACACATTTGATGAAGAACTGAGAAGATGTAATGTTGTCCTATATAACTTCGAACCTATTAATCCTGCTATATATACGCTGAAGCCAGAAATAATTATGGTTCTTAATAAGTGTATACCGGACTTAAATCTGAACCGTTGTGACGTCAAAGACGTGTTCAGAATGCGTGCGGGACCAGTCTTACTAAAGATGAACTCTGTTGAATTTCGCGGGATAATTCTTAAGTCTAATCCCCTTTTGAAGAGGAATGGGTTGTCGGCTGTCCCTGATTATAGTGCCAGGCAAAGGGCTCGTAAAAACCTTAAAACGGTCTTAGATTACGCTTTGTCGAAACACCACCAAGCTAGGCTTAGGGGTGAAAAGTTATACATCGACGGCAGAGTGTTTGTTTATGACTTTCCTTCGGAATGTGTTAAGGAAGTAACCACCAGCTCCAGTGAAGTGAACAAACAGGGGCCTCCTCGAGACGGGTTAGCAGAAACAAGAGAAGTCGAACTAGCTAAAGAACCGGCTAGCGAAAAAACGGACATTTCCGTCGCTGGCAGAGTGGTGTCTGAAAGCTCTGAGAGTGATAGTCAAGCCGAGAGTATTATCGAGACGGTGATCAAATTTAATATACGTGATCCAAAACCGAATTTCTCGAAAGGGGCTCTGCGTCCTGTCCGAAATTCTCCAATAGCTGCGAAAAATACTGAAAAGCGACAAGCCTGGGAGGTCATAAGCCCGGATGATCAAAATCGTATTGATGCCCGTAATGTTGCAAGAAAGGACTCTAGATCTGGCGGCGGAAGAGCTAACTACTGAGGTCAGTCGAGGAGAACCAGAGCTGCGTCATCAAAAGATTATTATAGACTTTCATACTTACCTGATGAGCTAGAAACACCTTTGTCCTGCCGACACATGACCAGCTTGTTGTAAGTGAATAGGGACAGTTTGGCCGTGTTCACCCTATGCGAGTAATCATATGGAATGTCCAGGTGTGAGAAATAAGGTTGAACAAGTACTGAAGGACCTAGGTGGTGTTGATATTATTGCTCTTGTGGAGTCATGGCATAGTGACGATACAGTGCCTTATTTTGAAGGATACTGGGTAGAAAATGTGGCGCGTAAACCAGCAAAGAATATGAGATATTATGGAGGTATTTTGTGTTAATTAAGCAAGGTCGTTTCTGTAAACATTCTCGAATTTCTAGTATATCGGAGAATATTATATGGGTTCGGATTCGTCTTGTTAGTGGTAAAGTTTGATTTTAGGTGCCGTGTTTATTGCCCCCCAGAATAGTTCGTATGTAGTAGAAGTGACATGGGATTTATTAGAGGAGCTTAGGCAATTGCGGTCACGTTTTGATAAGGATTATTTTTTGGTGGTGGGGGACTTTAATGCTTATACGGGAATATGTAAGGAGATTAATCAAGTTTCATTTGTTGATACGCCGGACCTGATACCTGATATTTATAAGACATCTAGAAGGAGCAAAGATTGAAAGAAGGGTTAATTGTTGGAGTAAAAGGCTTCTGGAACTGTGTTCAGACAATGCATTAGTGATTGGAAATGGAACATTTGGGAAGGATGGGAGGAGGATGAGTTTACCTGTCTGTCGGGGACAAACCCTAGTGTAATTGATTATGTTTTGGTTGGTATTGAACTCGTGGCCCTGGTAGTTGATGTTGAGGTTCTTAGGGTCGTAGGCTCTGACCACTTACCAGTTGAGATTAAGCTTTGCCTTGGAAGAGGGAGTTCCAAGGAGGAAGAAAGGTGATAGTCCTACTAGGAGGGTTACAAAGGATCTTTGTTTTTCGGGGAAGTTTTTAAAGAGTGAATGGAGTAAAGAGGAGCTGGAGTTGATGAAAGAGGAGTTTTTGAGGCCTGAAATAATTGAGAAAGTTGAGAGTCTGCATGATGAAACAAGAGATATAGATGAAATTTTGGAAGATTTGGGTTTTGTGATTTATGAGTGTGCTCGTGTGTCAGGGAAACCAAATATGAAAAGGAAAAATAGTTTTTTTGATGATGAATGTAGTTCTTTTAAAAAGGAGTTGGAGGAGTTATTAGATTTGGTAAATGCTTGCTCTGTAGAGGAAGAAAGGCAGAGCTTGTTTTTTACGGTTTAAGGAAAGGAGAAGGGAATATAATAGGCTAAAAACGGAGGTAAAAACGAGAGGAAATTAGAGAGGAACAGAAAGAGATAGAGAAGGTTTATATGGTAGGGGATACAAATCAATTTTGGTCAGGAATAAGGCAGGAGAATAGACAAGGAAAAGGCCAATTACAAATCCCTGAAGCTGATACTTGGCCTAGTTTTCTTGAGAGCATAGATGAAGATTCTAGTGGCCTTGATAGTGAAGAATCAAGGGCTGCTCCGCAGTTTCCGATGAAAGAAAAAAGATTATGAGTTAGTGAAGGAGGTAACCTCAGATGAAGTTAGAAAGTAGTTAAGAAGATGAAGGGAGGATCAGGGCCAGGAATAGGTGGTATACCAGCAGTTTTGTTAAAGAGGTTTCTTTATGTTTTTTTGCTAGTTTTAGTGAATATTTTAAATAGAATTATAAGTAGTGGTATATGGCCTTCCCTATGGAAAGTATCGATTATGGTACCTCTATTTAAGAAAGGTAGTCCTAGTGATCATGATACCAATAGGTTGATAGCATTAGCGCCTGCACTTAGTAAAATTTAGAAAAGATTTTGGACAATCGGTTGAATGAAAGGTTGGAGGGTTATGGGGTAATTAAAGAGGAGCAGGGGGGTTTCAGGAAAGGGTATAGTACGTCGGATAGAGCATTTGTGTTAAGTGCAATGATAGAGAAGTATGGATCAGGTAGAAATAAGCTGTATGTTGCGTTTCTTAAGAAAGGCATTCGACAATGTAGATAGAGCTCTCCTTGAAAAGTATTTAAGAGATGTAGGTCTACCTTTAAGTTTTATTCGTTTATTTGTTGGTATGTATTCTGGGACTAAGTCTATGATCAGGGTTGCAGGTTCGGGATTTTCCAGGCTATTTGAACTTAAGAAAGGAGTGAAGCAGGGCAGCGCCATGTCCCCGAGACTGTTCGGTTTGTTTTTTGAATGATATGGTGGAGTTTCTGGAAGAAAAATGGGCTCCAAAGCTTTGTCTTGGAAAAATTAATTTTTCGGTGTTTATTATTTGTGGATGACACTGCATTTGTGGCGAAGTCGGCAAGGGAGCTTCAGATGTTACTGGATTTAATTGAGAAATACTTACAAATGAAAAAGTTGCAGCTGAACGTTATGAAAACTAAATTGGTTGTTTTCAGTAAAAGCAATGGAAAAATAGATAATATATTTGTATTTGGAGGACAACAATTAGAAGTAGTTGAAAAAATAAAGTATCTTGGTTATATCCTCCAAAGTAATGGTGGATGGAGTTCTCATATTAAAGAAGTGTTAAATAGGGGAAGAGCTGCAACATTTTCACTTTTCAGGAATAAAATTAGTGGAATAAAGAATTTGTCTTTGCATAAGAGGGTTTTTTTTTTTATCTAAGATTATGCCGATTCTCCATTACGGGGCAGAGATCTGGGGATATGAGAACGCTGCCCAGTTAGAAAGCGTTCAGCTAGGTTATTTTAAGAGATTGTACGGGTTTGCATAGAATGACCTATTCCCAGTTTCTTAAAGGAGACCTTGGACTTTGGTCTCTTAAAAGTTATAGGACAGTCCAAATGATAAAATTTTGGCTAAGGGTTGCACAGTTACCCAGTGATAGGTTACTGAAGGCTGCATATGATGAGTTTACTTCAGCTACATAGGAAAAGATCCTGGCCTTTTAAAGTTAAAGAGGTATTGGATAAGACAGGTTTTTCTTTCTTATGGAATGATGGCCTTGGGCCAACTAGTCAACAATTACAGTTGGACACAGAAATTAAGCGGGTGCTGGAGGACCAGACGATACAGAAATGGGGTGAGGAGATTAAGAATTCGGAAACTTTAAGGTATTATAATGAGGTTAAGATAATTTATGGTCAGGAATTTTACTTTAAGTTAAATTTACCGTCTAGATACCTTACATATTGGATGCAGCTACGATCTAATTGCCTTCCGATTCGTTCGAGATTGAAAGTTTTTGAGAGGAGTAAGTGTCCCGGACGGCAGGTTTGCTTGCCCTCTTTGCCAAGGAGAGGAGGAAAATTTGGAGCATTGTCTGATTCGTTGTCGAGGTCTTTCGGGGGTAAGGGAAAATTTATTTGGGAATGATGAAGTGCTGCTTCCTGATGCCTTGAAAAGTACGTCGTCACAATTTATTTGTCTAGTGGGAAGGTATCTTGATGAGTATTTTGCAAAAAGAAGAGAGTAGTTTTTTTTTTTTTTTTTTTTTTTTTTTTTTTTTTTTTTTTTTTTTTTTTTTTTTTTTTTTTTTTTTTTTTATTTATTTATTGTGACGAGTGCTGTAATTTGTTAATCTTGTATGTTATTTGTGTACATGGCCACGTTTTGGCTTGAAATACACGTTATCTTATAATATTTATCAGCAAAATTATGAAAAACATACAACAAAGAATTATGGAAGGGGGGGCCGCCCAGACCGCATTATATTAAATACGTAACCTAACCTAATCAAAATACCAACTCAGCTTGTCTTGTGTCATTATGAAAGGCATATCGCCGAACCTTTGTTTCTTTAAGTGCTCATGTGGTGGGACAAAAACTTTTTTTCCAACAATTTATCTAGTCCAGGTTTTTGATTTTAAAAGATATAGAAGGCATTGACGACTACCTTTGTTTCTTTTAATTGTTCAGGTGGTGGGACAAAAAACTTCTTTTTCTTCTAACGATTTATCCAGTCTAAATTTTTAATTTTCAAAAGTATGGTAGGTATTGATTACCTTATCCATGTCAAAATCCAAAACCCAATCATCATCGCTATCATTTTCAATTTGTTTGGTTCGTTACACCTCGGCTTATCTTTCGTCATTATGAAATACGTATCGCCGAGCCTTTGTATTTTTAACAAAGGTATGGGGCACGCGGCAGGCTTCTATATATAGATTCTCACTGTCGCTTGTCTTCTAAACGCAGACAATTTGAGCCTTTTCTTGATATTATGATGTCCAAATGGACCTTAAATTAGAAGTGGCGCCTTTGTAAAATTACATATGTTTTTTATTGGACCTTTAACTTTTGCCTCGGCTTGTCTTTTGTCATTATGTAAGACATATCGCCGAACCTTTGTTTCTTTCAATTGTTCAGGTGGTGGGACAGAAACTTCTTTTTTCTTCCAACGATTTATCTAGTCCAGGTTTTTGATTTTACAAGGTATGGAAGGTATGAAAACCTTTGTTTCTTTTAATTGTTCAGGCGGTGGGACTAAAACTTCCTCTTTTGCCTTGGCTGGTCTTTTGTCATAATGAAAGACATATCGCCAAGCTTTGTTTCTTTTAATTATTCAGGTGTCTGGACGAAAACTTCTTTTTCTTCCAACGATTTATCCAGTCCATATTTTTGATTTTCAAAGGTATGGTAGGTATTAATGACCTTATCCATGTCAAAATCCAAAACCCCAATCATCATCGCTATCATTTTCAATTTGTTTGCTTCGTTACACCTCTTATCCATACCTCGGCTTATCCATATCGCCGAACCTTTGTTTTTTAACAAAGGTATGGTAGGCATTGATGACCTAATCCATGTTAAAATCCCAAACCCAATCATCATCGCTATCATTTTCAATTTTGACACGTTTTGATTCTCGCTGTCCTGGTTGATTTTCATTGACTCGCAGCTCTTCATTTTCACTTTTGACTCCCTCACTTGTTCGGTGTCGTATGTCTTCTAACCGCGTGTGTCTTTGCCCTTCATTTCTATTTTTAACACGCTCTAATTTTCGTTTCCGTATATCTGCTAACCGCCCGTGTCTTTGCTCTTCATTTTCGTTTTTGATACGTTTTTTGATTTTGATTACTTCAGACAATTTAGCAATGGTCTTTGCTTTAGCTGTCCGTATTGGTGTTGTCGCAATTGATAGTCCAGGTTGTCAAATTTCACATCTTATTACGTTTGATAGTTAAGGTTTTGGTTCTAAAGAATCATCATTTATAGTAACTGCAACTGCAAATTTTTGTTTGTTTTTTTGCCTTTCAGCAGACATTATGTTACATAAATAACTTTTACGTTGGAAACTCAACAATCTTATTTTTGCTATGCATGACATCATATAAGAAAATATTTTATATGATGTCATAAGAAATGCTTATATGATGTAATAACATAGTACATGACTTCATTTGCAAAAACCTAAATTAAGGTTCTTAACGACTTTTCTCAGACTTCTGACCTATCTAGATCACTTTTTATGCGAGAATATTTCAAGAAACCTATTTTCCCGAAAAAAATATGGAACCGTTTTCGAGAATATGCATATATAGGCTACATAAATACATACAAAATTATTACTCACATATAAAAATAGTATATATATATATATATATATATATATATATATATATATATATATATATATATATATATATATATATATATATATATATATATATATATATATATATATATATATATATATATATATATATATATATATATATATATATATATATATATATATATATATATATATATATATATATATATATATATATATATATATATATACAATGCCGTACCCAGGATTTTTTTTTTCGGATTGGGTTTTACTCAAAAAAAAAAAAAATTCGGGGATGGGTTCTACACTCAAAAAACGCATACAAAATTTGTTCATATGCACTTTTGTTACGTTTTTTACGAGTCAGACAAACATTTTTGGGGGGGGGATTCAAACCCCCCTAACCCCTCCCTCCGGGTACGGCCTTGTATATACATATATATATATATAATATATATATATATATATATAAACTTTAATTTTAAAATGAAACAAAATCGAATAAAATACAAATTTAGGTATAAGCAACCTATGGGCTAGAATTGGAGGATCATCTGTTTCTTCTTTGGATAGGGGGAGCATGTAGTACTGAAACATTTTTTTAGTGTTTTGAGCAGAAAGTAAGATGTACTTTAGGCTGTATTATCATTACTATAAATTTAGAGGTCTGTGACTTGAAGGAGTCATGGGAAGGGCTGGGGTCAACTCCCCTGGAATTTTAAAATTCCTTCTTTTTGGCATTTCCATTAAAAACGTCCCGAACCCTACACCCCCCAGATTTTTAAATATACAATTTTTCTTTCCTTTTTTTTCAATCGAAAAATAAATTTTACTTCCCTATCCCCTGCGTTTTTTAATTTGGCACCACTAGATAATACTTTCGATTTTCGGCTTTTTATCTATTGGATTGTAGTTAAATTATTTAAATGGAAAGCCTAATGGATCTAATAGAAGCCTAATGGATCTCGAGAAGGTATTTTGCAGCTTATTTCTGTGTTCGTCCTAACTTCGATTAAAAAAAATCTTTTTAATTTGGCTTGAGAATATTTTTCTTACTCAAAGTCTCGTTAGAGATATATATACGCCCAAGAGGGTTCTGAAGAGAAATGAATTCCCAAGAGACGAAGTTTGTCAATTCTCTTTATAGCTTCACTCTTGAAGATGAAGTTGAAGATGTCGAGGGGAGACGTTCGATCGGACGATTGCTTAGAACAGTGATTTGTATATCTTTGTCATTTTATAAGCTTGCTAGATTCTATGTGCCCTTGCTTAGTGCAAATTTAGGTCTAATTGTCAATAAGGGCTCTTATGACACTTGTCCTGAACATGTGTGATTTTCACTTCTGTGTGCGTGCTATGATTGTTTTATTCTATGTGTCATACAAATTTGCATGCTTGTTTGCATTGCAGCGGTGTTTAACTTCAAACAAAATAGTCAGCAGTAGGACTGCGTTAAATGTTTATCTATTTTATAGGGAGGGTTTGTATCGTTATACCCGAGCAACAAGAGGAAGAGAACAGTTCCGGACGGACAAATGTCAGTCACACCAATAAAACTGACAACCAGGGTTGTATTGGATGTAAGCTTCTCTTTTCTGTCTCTCTTTTTTTCTATATTTCTTACTTTCTCTCTTTTTTTTCTCTCTCTCTCTCTCTCTCTCTTTCTCTTTCTCTTTTTCTCTCTCTCTTTATCTCTCCTTCTCCCTCTCTTTCTCCCTCTCTTTCTGCCTCCCTCTCTCTCTCTCTCTCTCTCTTTCTTTCTCTCTCTCTCTCTCTCTCTCTCTCATCTCTATCTATCTCTCCTTGTTTTTTTCTTTCTTGTAATTATTGGCTTTGGTAATTAGTGGAAAGAATTTATGGCAGGTTTATTCGAACATTATCAAATAATTCAATGGTAGTGAACTGCTAGCAAATACCAATTCTCGTCAATAATGACTTAAACCCAAATAAAAGGATTTTGATAGCGATATTTGCATATAAAAAATCCACTTTTCATGGTATTTCCGAATATATAGCATTCATCGAGTTTAAAGTCATTAAGCCCGAGAAAATTTGAATCGCTTTAAAAACACCCCAAAAAAGGGGTCATCTTAATTAAAATCCTACCATCAAATTCAGCATATTTGATAATCCTGAACCGATTCAGTCCTTTATCTACGAAAGTATGTAACTTATTTTAGAGGATGTTGGCCACGGATGCCTTTTTGTTTTTTTTTTTCAAGGGTGATAATATCGATTATATCGAAGCTATTGTCGTAGAGCATTGGGAAAAGTCTATTCGAATGGAAATTTCAAGCTACTAGTGTTCTTTTAAGCAAAAAAAGAGATTATGATTTCTGACATTTTCTTCTGTAAAGCCACAATTTCAGCCTGAAAATGGCCAAAATGTAGTCAAACGAGACTTGTTAGGTAGCCTTATAACTATCATAAGTCAGTTTAAATATTCTTCTAGTTCCAGAATCCATGCTGGCGCCATGGCACATTCCTGTCTGAACAAAAAGCTAGTAGAATTGTTTCTGAAAAAAATGTTTATCCAGTAGAAATGATTTTTTAGTATCTTATATAGTTGAGTATCAGCGATTACGGTAGAGGTCTTGAGTTCTTTGTGTGTGTTCAGTCGGAGGGGGAGGCAAAGCCTCAATTTGTGTTTTTAGATCCAGCTTTTCAAACTTCCCATGATAGGTGCTTCAGACAAAGGTGAAGGGGGTGATTTAACTCCTGACTTCCCTTCATTTGTTGGGATGTGTTTAAACTAAGTTTGCCATATTGTTTTTTCAGAGAGTAGTAGTTCCTTTTTGCAGAAACTGTGTTTCGGCTTGAAATATTGGTCTTTAGATAGCCTCGCAATATAAGCAGGAATGAGCATGGGTATTGATGAGGAAGAAGTTTCCCTCTAATTTAGAAAGTGTCTTTCTTAGCACTGCTAGACCGAAGATATACTTTAGCTTAGTGAGTATAGGGCCTAACCCCCTATCGTAGTTTGAACGGCCCGATATATGACTTAGAAAATGAGTATTATAGTAAAAAAAAAAATCAAATGAAAGTGAAGATTAGCGGTTAAAAAAAATGGCAACATGATTAAACGGCTCATACTTTTTTATAACTATGCCTGAATAATACTTGCATTGGCTTATTTTTGGCGTATATGCTTTAATTAACAAAATTTTAGTTATTGATGTTTGAAGGACAAGCCATTAGCTGGGTTTAATACTTTCAGTAAAGCACTAATTAAGTTTAGGCATAAAGAGTGGGGCGATGCTTTGGGTCATGACAGTCCCTTTTATACAGACAAAAAATTTCATTCGTTGTAAGTTTTAATGTCAATTCTTACTCTCATTCGAAGAATTCATTATTATTTTATTTAATTGTAGGCAGCGCTAGCACTGCGGCAATACATACATCCAAGGTTTTCAAATGGCGTTAGTGTGATAGTTAAGGAACGGTTAAGTTTCTGAAGTCGAAACTTCCAGGGCATGCTGAGGGGGATGTTCAATTAAATCAAAAGAAACACTGCATCCAGATAATCGGCAATATCTTATAAGGGTCTAACGTGAAATTTCTAGGGCATGTTGAGAGCGATGTTAAGCTTAATCGAAAGACACTATTACCATCACTATTAACTTAGGATTATACTAAGTTAAGACTTCCATGGCATATTGAGAGAATTAATGAACTCAATCAACAGACATTGTGCAATCAAGATTGTCGAAAATATTTATCTGCGATATCTCAAGAACGCCTAATGGAATTAATTTGGAATTTTAAGGTCCTGCTAAGGGGGATAGTCGATTAGTATGTGTCAAGTCAGGGTTGTAACTTGATATGGGTGATAATGGCTTGAGTCCTATAGAAGCCCAAATACGGCAGATTTTCAACTCATTTATTTAAATAAAAATCCACTTACCCATCCATCCAAATTTCTATAGTAGGCTACAACTATAATCTTAAACAGCAAGCCAAAATCTTAATTTCTTAAGGTGTTTTGTTTCTCTTTATCTTTAATCTAATCCTTTACCTTGATTCTTGGTCCTTTAATTATTCAATAAAAAATTAATGCAAACAAAACGAACAAAAATTGATTTGAAAAATCTTTTTCGCAAAAGATGTTTTTCAAAGAGCAGCAAAGAGCTACATTAAACCTAAGAAGAGCGGAAATAAAGTCAAATGGGACTTTGAGTGTAAAACAAACAAGAATCAGTGCCAATAAATAAGTGAAAACTCATAACGAACAGATGTATAAAATTGGAGTAAGGCTAACCCAATGTCATGTAAAAACCAGAGCATCATTTGCACTTTCAGAGGCAACGCTATAGTACCTATAGTAAAGGCATATACGGCTCCAATGTTTTATTATTATTATTTATTTATTTTTTCAGAGGCACTTCATATGGAAGGGGTCGTCGTAGAAACTTTAAAGGGGGCTCATTTGAATGGAAATCAAGAGTTCTAGTGCCCTTTTTAAGGGTCACAAGTGATTGGAGGGCAACTAGCCCCCCCCCCACGCTCATCATTCCCCCAAACACATCCAATCATAATTTTGAGATAGCCATTTTGTTCAGCATAGTTGATTTCCAGATAGAAAATATTTTTTTGAGGACGACACTCCCCCACAACCCTCAGGGCAAGTGTTTTAAGTTATGCCCGGGGGCCATATAAGAACGATGTTGGCACAATGTATTATTTATTTTTTTTTTTTTTTTCCTTTAGAGCAGGGCAGTTCGTATCGAACAAGTTGACGTAGAAACTTCGAAAAGGGCTCATTCAATTGGAAATTGGAGCGGCTTGTGCCTTTTTTGATAGTCGGAAGTGATTGGAAGGCAACGCAACTTCCACGCCCACTATTTCCCGAAACACATCCAATCCAAATTTTGAAATAGCCATTTTATTCAGCGTAGTTGATTTCCAGATAGAAATTATGTTTTTGAGGAGGACACTTCCCCACAGCCTTCAGGGCAAGGGTTATAAATTATGCCCTGACGGCATATAAGGATTTTTATAGCAGGCGTTGTCGTAGAAACTTCAATAAAGGCTCATTCGATTGGAAATTCAAAGAGCTAGTGCCCTTTGTAATAGTCGAAAGTGATTGGGGGGGGGCAACTAACCCCCTCTCTCGCCCACCTTTTCCCCAAAACCCATCCAATCAAAATTTTGATATAGCCATTTTATTCAACGTAGTTTTAAGTTCTGAAAAATAGGTCTTTGAGGATGACAACCCCCCACCACAGCCCTCAGAGCAAGGGTTGTAAGTTATGCCCTGGGAGCATATAAGGTTTTGTATAGACAGCGTTGTCGTAGAAACTTCAGAAAGGGCTCATTCGATTGGAAATTTCAATGGCTAGTTCCTTCTTAATAGTCGAAAGTGATTCAGAGGCAACAGACACCCCCCAAATGCATCCAATAAAAAAAAATGTTTAAGGTATGCCCTGGGGGCATATATGGTTCTTATGGAAGGAATGTTCATATAAACTTCAGAGAGGGCTCATTTGATTGGAAATTGAAAGTTCTAGTTCACTTTTTAAGCGTTAAAAGATATTGGAGGGTAGCCAGCTTCCCCCCCCCCAAGCCTCTTTTTCCCAAATGCATCCAATAAAAATTTTAAGATAGTGTTTTGTTAAAAATAGTTCAAAGATCATATAACAAAAATTCCGGTGTTGACACAACCCCCATGGCCCGGGGGTAGGCGTTGTAAGAGAGTCAAAAGAGATTGGAGTGCACCTTGCCCCCCGCCCTCCAAGCCATTTTTTCCTCAAACTCATCCGATAAGAACTTTGAGATAGCCTTTTTTTTAAATAGTTCAAATACCATATAATGATAACTCAGGGGTCGACACAACCCCCCCCCCCCCAGGGCCCGAGGCAGATGTTGTAAGTTATGCCATGGGTGAACATATGGTTCTTATTGAAGGGATGCTCGTAAAAACTTCAGAGATGGCTCATTTGATTGGAAATTGAAAGTTCTAGTTTAGTTTGTTATGGTCAAAAGAGATTGGAGGGTAATTACCCCCCCCCCCCCCCACGCCCCTTTTTCCCCAAATGCATCTGATAAAAATTGTGAGATAGCCATGAAGTTAAAAATTGCTCAAAATTCTGATAACAAAAACTCAGGTGTCGTCACACCGCCCTCCCCCCTCCCCCCCCCCCCCCCCCCCCCCACCCGCCCCACCACTCCCGGCCCGGGGGCAGGCGTTTTAAGTTATGCCCTGGGGCATATATGGACGTATGAAAGGGATGCTCGTATAAACTTCAGAGAGGGCTCATTTGATTGTAATTGAAAGTTCGAGCTCACTTTGTAATTGTAAAAAGAGATCCGAGGGCAGCTAGCCCACCCCCCCACACACGCCTTCTTTTTCTAAACCCATCTGATGGAAATTTTGAGATATACATTTTGTAAAAATAGTTCAAAGGTCGGATAAGAAAAAATCCGGTGTCTGTACAGCCCCCCAGGGCCCGGGGGATTGGCGTTGTAAGTGTTGTCCTTGGGGCATATATATGGGTCTTATGAAAGGGATGCTCGTATAAACTTCAGAGGGGGCTCATTTGATTGGAAATTTAAAGTTTTAGTTCAATTTTTAAGAGTCAAAAGATATCCGTGGGCAACTAGCCCCCCCCCCCACACCCTTTTTTTCCCCAAGCCCATCGGATAAAATTTTTATAATAGCCATTTCATTAAAAATAGTCAAAGGTCAGATAATAAAAATTACTGTGTCGACGAACCCGCCAGGTTCCGGAGGCAGGCGTTATGAGTAATGCTCTAGGGGCATATATAGTTCTTATGGAAGGGATGCTCGTATAAAACTTCGGAGAGAGCTCATTTGATTGTAAATTAAAAGTTCTTGTTCACTATTTAAGAGTCAAAAGAAATCGGAGGGCAAATAACCCCCCCCCCCTCCTCCTCCACGCCCTAAATGTATCAGAAAAATTTTGAGATAGACATTTTGTTAAAAACAGTCTAAAGTTCTGATAAAAAAAAATACTGGTGTCGACACATTCCCCCCAGGACCCGGGGGTAGGCGTTTTAAGTTATACCCTGGGGGCATATATGGTTGTTATGGAAGGGATGCTCGTATAAACTTTGGAGAGAGCTCATTTGATTGTAAATTGAAAGTTCTTGTTCACTATTTAAGAGTCAAAAGAGATCGGAGGGCAAATAGCCCCCCCCCCTCCTCCACGCCCTAAATCCATCAGAGAAAAATTTTGAGATAGACATTTTGTTGTTAAAAATAGTCTAAAGTTCTGATAAAAAAAATTCTGGTGTCGACACAGCCCCCCAGGACCCGGGGGTAGGCGTTTTAAGTTATACCCTGGGGGCATATAGGGTTGTTATGGAAGGGATGCTCATGTAAAAAACTTCCTAGAGGGCTCATTTGATTGGAAATTGAAAGTTGTAATTCACTTTTTAAGAGTCAAAAGTGATTGGAAGGCAGCTAGCCTCCCCCCAAACTCCATTTATTTTTTTCCCTGAGGCACTTCATATAGAAGGGGTCGTCGTATAACCTTCAAAGGGGCTCATTCGATTGGAAATCGAGAGTTCTAGTGCCCTTTTTAAGAGTCAAAACTGATCGGAGGGCAACTGCCCCCCCCCCAAGCCCTTTTCCCTTAAATACATCTGATAAAAAAATTTGAGGTAGCCATTTCGTTAAAAATAGTTCAAAGGTTAGATAGGAAAAACTCCTGTGTCGACACAATCTCCTCCCTCTCCCAGGGCCCGGGGAAGACGTTGTAAGTATTGCTCTGGGGACATATCTGGTTCTTATGGAAGGTATGCTCGTATAAACTTCGGTATAAAACTATATGCATTTTGAACAGTCTTGGAAAGTATAAACAACATCAATTGAATATTTGATACATAATGATATTAATTTTTGAAAGATCCATCAGTTCAAGAATTTATCTCACTGTAATTGTATTTTTTATTTTCAATGCTGTAAGAACTGGAAAAGAAAATATTTGCAATATAATTCGTTTTCAGTTAAGCGCCAATGACGCAGTAGGCTTTTGGTTTTTTATGTACAGTTAGGAAAGGAGGCAGTGTCCAAACACTTGTTTGCAGTGAAACTTAATTCGTCTTTAACAACTTTAAAAAGAGCTAATAAATTAAATTGAATATTTGATGTATAATGATATTAATTGCTGAAAGCTCATTAGTTCAAAATGCTACTATAATTTCAATGATTATTTTCAATATTAAGTACAAAAGAAAGTATTTGTCATCAAATTGGTTTTCAGTAAAGCGCCAATGACGCAGTTGGTTTTAGACTTTCACAGTGAGAGAAGGAGGTCATACCCAAACTCTTGTTTGTAGCGATTTTGTTCGTTTCAAGCTTGATTTGCATATTTAATTTAAGTTTCACTCGTTTTAAGATTTATTTATTAATTTAAATTAATATCTATTGTATGTTTGTTTGCGTTGATCGTTTATTTAATTTCTGTTCGTTTTGGGTTTCATTTATTCTTTAATAGTAATTTATGGTCGTTTAGAGTTTGAATTTTAAAAGGTATTTGTAACTGCTGAGCTTAAGTTTAAAATGGCCTTTACTTTTCTTTGAAAAACTTATTTTTAGGAAAGTCTTTTTTAATTAATACTTAAAAACAAAATACGTTTTAAACGTTTTTATTTTATAGTGTTTATAAATACAAAATTGTTGAGACTTTGATGAATCAATATCAAAATAAATCAAGTTCTCAATTTGCATTTAGTCACAATAATTTTAGTAATCTTGGTTAATATGATTTCCTTTCTTTTCGTTATTTATTTGTGTCTGTTTGGACAAACAAAAACTCACTGCTCGAAACGAGATTCGTTTTTTCAGCAAAGCGTGAATGACGTTTCGGACTTTAGGGGTTGTTATCCCTACTCCTATTTGCTGTAGTTTCTGTTCGTTTTGAGACTCGCTTATCTATGGTTTTTTTTCGTTTTACGCTTGAGTTACTTATTGAATTTATTTCCGCTCGTCTTAGTTTTCAGCGTAGCTCTTTATTTTTCTTTGGAAAACTTTTTGTGGAAGTTTTATTTTTCTAAACTAATTGACTTAAAGAATGATTCAATAGTTTCTCTTATTAGGTTCTAAATTACCCTGTTTTATAGATGGAAGGTCCTGATTTAGCTGATTGGATAGAACGGGTAGCAAAGGAAGTGAATGAACGGCGAAGGAAAGAATTGTAAGTCATTTTCTCTTATATAAGAAAGAAGTTGCATATCTGGCAAAATGTTTTCCCCCTAGGTTTGAATTATCTTTCAGTTTAAAAAGAAAAAGTTTTTTATTTGGCAGATAAAGTGTTAAGGGAAATTTAGTTTTTGATCAACACAAAAAATTACACCAACTCCGAAGAAAATTCTTAAAAAGTACTGGTTTTGATGCATAGATGCATCATAACCGATACCAATATACCAAAAACCAATATACGGGGTGCATGAACGTTTTAAAGGAAAATTTTGAGAATCTTCTTATTCTCATTATTTAATGTTCAATGAGCTTTTCTACTTGATAAGTCACATGAATGGTGGGTACGAGACTATGAATCAATATCTTATCGAAGCCAATGGTCAAATCAAGCAATTTTTGGATGTGTAGAATGATGAGTCTAAAATTGTTGCTCAATTTATCTGAATCTTTCAAAAAATATTTTGTCTTGTATTAACGCGTTGCTTGGAATGATTTCATGTCTTTTCGTAAGAAACATGCCCAAAACGTCTAAATACAAATGTTACGTGCTTCGCTTCGCTGAAACAAATTATCTTTTTATTCATTTTTGAAGGTTTATTGGGAAAGGAGTTTGCAGCACCAAGACCCTACAGTTGGTTGCTTGTCGAAAAGAATGAAAATGTCTTTAATGTTTGGTGAGCCACGCAGTGACTGCTGTCAGAATTCTAACCAGAATAGATTTGAAAGTACTATAGTGTTCTAATTTTGCTGTTCGGGTTCAATTTTGTCAATTAATAAATTCTTTCAATACTAGACTTGCTGTGTTGCTTGAAAAAAAAAATTAAAAACTGGTAGACTCTTTGTTGATTTAATTTTTTACTTCAAGAGACAGAGTGAAATAATTATTTAGCAATTATATTAAACAGATACCTAAATAATTGTTAATTATAGTTAGTTTAACTTTATGTTTTACAGCTCTTTTCTGTTGGTGAGATATATTCTCGCAGATACCTTACCAAATATTTATCTGGTATTTTCAGTACTTAGAAAGTAAACCAAAATGGGAGGGGAAAGGAGTAAGTACATGTTTTGGCTACTCTTATCTAGTTTCCCTGCAAAAGTGGAAGTTAACTGTTATAAACTACTTAAGTATATTAGAACTCATATAATAATATTATCTCAGATATTTCTGCTTCATCTTGTAATTCGCATCCCTTCTGTGAGTTGTGAAGGGCATTTAGTCGTCCTTGACAGGTTGTGTATTCTGATTTGATCATTTTAGACAGATCTTTGATTCTTCGAAGATTCTCAATTGGATTTGGTTGGTCTTATCAGTGTGATTTCTCAACATCATAATTTTCAGCTAGTAGGTTGCTAACTAAAGCCAACATCAACTGAATGTTTTATGACTGCTATTTTTCAAACAACCAACGGAATAGTCCTGAGCTTTTTTTTTTTTTTTTTTTTTTTTTTTTTTTTTTTTTTCTTTTTTTTTTATTTTATTATTATTATTATTATTGATTCTTTAATGACTTACTTGTTCTTTGATTACCCTAGTCCCTACACATAAAAATCATAATCATGATCCTAATAACGTAGATAAGGTTTTTCCTACAGCTTTGGTTTCTGTCATACCCGCTTGAATATCTGTTTCTGTTGTTATTCCGTTTGAAATTCGTTGCATAATAATATTAGTCAATTTACTTTAAGTATAATATCCCTTTCAGTGGAATTTGCAACTTATATAGAATGTTTTTTCTGCGCATTGCTGGCGAATTGGATATCTATGGATTAACAATTTAAGTTACACCAATGACTTGACCGTGTTAGGTACTTATTTGTACGCTTAAAGTTATGCGGAAAATTTGTCAGAGTTTTGCTGCTGATCAGGATTTTCTATTCAACTACACCAAGCTACAGTTTTCAGATTTTCGTCTGTAACACTCTGATCTCAACCCGCCCTCCCCCCCGTCATCCCCCCAAATCCTATTTCAGAGGCAATGTTCCAGCTTTGCAGGCAGTAAAGAAAAAAATGACTTTAATATAATGCTTTATTTTATTTTCGGTCACTTTGTATATAAGGGGTGGCTGTTAAAAATTAGAAGATAGCTCATTCGATTGGAAATTGATAGTTCTAATGACGTTTTTAAGAGCCAAAAGTGACTGGATTAAAGTCAAATACAATTTTCACAAAAAAAGAAATTCGGAATCTTCCGTAGTATTATCTACATGATGTCATGATATGGAAATTATTTGTGATAAACATTCGCTTGATGAGGCTCATATTTTGAGGTCAATTTATCTCGCAGCTAATCTGCTGCTTCGTTGATTTATTCATTGCTCAAGTGATGTTGATAATGCTCTCTTTCCTTATTATTGTGCCAAACTTTTTGGATTGTTTGCAATCATGGGATTCATGGTCTTTAGTGATTGCAAAGTCGCATATAAAAGATTCCACGTGTGCTGCTCAGATGATTTGAATTTCTACTTGTCAGGTACATGTTTCGATACTTGTATGATGTCCCTGCATCTCAAGAAGTGAAGTTAGGTTAATCCTAATAAAATATACCTAAACATGATAAAAATATAATACTTTAGAAACAAATTTGAGCTGTATATTTGCACATTAGGAGGGGGAGGGGGTTAAAGCACAGCGGGTCTGCATATATAATGTGTTAGCTACAATTATTCTGATATTGTAGAGTAAGAGTTGTTTTCTGACTTCACATTGTCCATATACTTTACCCCCACCCCCATCACCCCTAATATGTAAATATATTGCCCAAATTGTGTATTTCTCATCTATTCTGTCAATTCCCTTTGTCTTTTCTTACGCTATGTTGAAAGAAAGTAGCGTTAGAAACCGGTTTACAGTGCGTAAATGCATCAACAACTTGAGATACCGGAAGTATATTACACAAGTACCCAACTTTCCATTTTTCCATCTTTCCACAGCTACGCACGCTCCTCCTCCATCCTAATCTATTCAAAGCCTCCCTCTTTGCACATTCCCAGGAAATTTCCATATCCTTAAATCTCTACGGTATCCTCCCACCCAAACTGCGGACTACCTGCTTTCCCTTTTGCCCTAAACGGTTGACAGAAAAGAACAATCTAGGTAATCTGTCGTCCTTCTTCCGCAGAACCTACGCTAGCCATGGTAACCTTTTTCTCATTATAGCCCTAGAAAGCGGAATTGAACTACACTTTTCGTACAGCCTGCTGTTTGAAATACAGTCAGTCAGCTGGTACCTAAAACAATCCGTAGACAATTTCTCTGGAAAAACATCTAGCAGATGTTCGTCCATTTTTAGGAGCGCCCATGCTTCAAAACAATATTTTACCTCTGTCAACACTGTAGTTTTCAATATTTTAATCTTGGTTCTCAGACTTATCTTCATATTCTTACAAACTTCATATTCTTGCTTCATATTCTTACAAACTTTTTCTAGCACCCTGAGCCTATTCATTTTGCCCAGACTTTCATCTAGGATGCTTAAATCATCAGCATAATCTAAATACAGGGAATTTTTTCTTCCCCATTTGATTCCGTGTATTCCCATTGCCTTACCTCTGCTCTTTAAGACAGAGTCTATCAAAATGATCTATATAAAGGGGAATAGAACACAACCCTGCTTAATTCCTGATTTAAAACGAAACCAGCCGCTAACCTCATTTTCTACCTTTACCACAACAGTGTTATTCACGTACACGTATTCTCGCACACTTGCCTTTTGACCTTCTTTAAAATGCGTAAATACCAAAAATTGTAGTTATTTGGGAAATGTATTTTGCTTTAACCTAATCGCTTTTCACTATTAAAAAAGGTGCTAAAACTTTCAGTTTTCGATTGAATGATTCCTGTCCAAGTTTTGTACGGCAACCTCTTCTATTAACAAAACAATTGATAAATGCCATATTATTGTTTAGTAAAGCAACCCCAAATGGGGGATGGGGGACTTGTTGACTAGAATAAAGTATTGAATCGAATTTGAAATCCCTCCCACTTCAGTTTGCTTCTAATGAAAGATAGCAATAACATTAAAGTGTATTATATAAAAAAAATAACCACCTGGTCACGTATTTTAGAACTATATTGCTAGAAACGTAATCAGTAAGTGATATTTTGCTCAATATCTTTGAAAAAATAGCTTGCATTTATAAACATGCCTAGCGTAGAATTTCTAGTGAATTTCGGCTTATATTATTCTTCAAGGGATTGTGAAATGGACTCTGCTGCTAAAATTTGTTACCAACTCTTAGTGCTTCTTTTTTATAGGGAGAACTTAGCTGGTCCGTTGACTCCACCTACAAAACAACAAGCCTAAGATGTGACCACCGCATGTTGCGTCAACAAAGTATCCTTAAAAAAGGTCGATTCCGTTGATGCTTTAAGACCATACAGCCGAATTTTTAATCACAGTTTTTGTTTTATCCTCATTTATTATTAGTATTACTCTTAAGTGCCTTTTACAAGTTCCTTAGTTGATTTGGTTTATAAGAAGTATTTGTTGACTGTACCGTATATACTGTCTTCTCGTTCTTCTTTGGTGAAAACTTTTTTTTTTGTAATTTTTCAACTGCTTGAAAGTATTTTCGTCTATTAGTTTGTTTTTTCTTCAGTTTCAACTATCTCTTTAAAATGAACATTTACACTAATCTTATTGAAAATACAAAAATAAATGCTGTTGAACAGCTGCGATATCTTTTCTCTTTATTTTAAATTTTTGGAGACAATAAAGCTGTGCCCAATAAACCATGTGACCAATTTAGACAAAATTGCTGGGGTGGTCCTACTTTGTAAATAGACCTTGTGGATGTTCTTATAAAGCTTGACTTTTAGCTTATAAATAAAACGAAGAAATTGTTCACAATATTCCTTTGTAACAAAATTTTTCCTAAGAATTTTCCTACGAAGCATTATTTTTAGCTCATAAATGTAAAGAAGAAAAGTGCACTACTTATCCAAGTTTTGCAATGGATGCGATATCACGTTGAAACTTGGGTTAATTTATGATAACTTACCCTATAAATTTTAGAGTAATAATTGTATTGAAAAGCAATTAAGACCTATTTAAAGGTATTAAAAAAGTACACAGTACGATAAATTAGTGCAAATGCTATGTGCAACACGACATACTACAAAATAACACTAAAAACTAAGCGAAGAAATAATTAGCAAAATATAACAAAATCAAAAACATCACGAAGTGGGATGTTTCAATACTGTAATGCCCGTGCCACATCATAGTCACATCTATCGATAAAGAAAGCCAAATATCATGATTGACAGAGCAATTTTCTTGATTTTAGTGTCACACTTGTATTTAAAAAGCAAAAAATTAAAAAACTGCAAGAAATTAGTTTAAAGAATTTGCTCCAACAGTAATTTGTGTCCAACTGTTCTCTAAGAATGCTAATTCTTGTTAACTTTTGCCAGATTCCTCTCCCAGATAGAAAAACCACTGTTCTAAGTTTCCATCTTTTCTAGTTTTAAAAATTATGCCTTAAACCTTGACTCTGATTGGTCAGTCAAGAAGTTTATGTTTGAAAGTTGAACAATGTTCAACTCGAGAAATTACGAACGGCGAACGTAATTGGCGCTGTAGTCTTGTGTAATTTTGATTTTATCGACAAGTGTGACTATAATGTGGCACGGGCATAATTTGAGCAAAAATTACCTAAAGTAACCATATACTTAGGTGTCATTGAAGTTTAAGCAGCTAGAAGTAGGTCCGTGGTAAAAAAAAAAAAAAAAAAAGACAGAAAAGGGATTTTTTGGCAAAGACAGCTTCAACCTGCTTCTTCAAATTAAACTCCTTCTATGGGTTTAAGTTCGTCAGTGTCATCATAATAATCAATTTTTGTGCTTAAACTGTGCTAAAAAATCCTGTTAACAACCCCTTAACTATTGAATACTGTGAACAATTTAATTTTAGGTCTTCAGAGTTTCAATTTAAAGTAGTTTCATTCCATTTGATTAAAAATCAACAGTCTCCGTCATTTTGTATTCATATTTGCTGTCATAATGGTCAGTTTTTTCTTATATTATGCTCTATTCCTCTTTTTCTTCTGCTAATTATTGAAGACTAGAAACAATTTCATTTTTAGATCTTAAAAATTTCTATCATTTCAATTATTTGATGAAAAATTAAATATGTAAACTAAAATATTCTATGGTCAACCGGTACTGTAAGTATTTCTTTTTAAGCCATTTGCAAATTGGTCCTCTGTTCTTTTCTCTACTTTTTTCCATTTCACCAGGTTTTTTTTTTTTTTTTTTTTTTTTTTTTTTTTTTTTTTTTTTTTTTTTTTTTTTTTTTTTTTCTAGAATAATAAAAAGTACGAAAAATGTTTTTTCAAGGAAAATACTCTTTGTCGAGCTTAGTATTTTATTTCGGTCACTGTGTTTATTTGACTCTTACGTGTTTTTTTTTAAATTTTAATTAATCTTCGAATTTTTAACTCTTCAGATATTCTTTTTTTTTTTTTTTTTTCTTTTTTTTTTTTTTTTTTTTTTTTTTTTTTTTTTTTTTTTTTTTTTAGCACGTTTCATCGTTGTTTACATAATAAGAAACCTGGTTTTGACTGCAAACTTGCCTTTGCAAAGCTTCTACCTATAGACGTTCCATTTATCTTGATTCTTCCCTTTATCCGTTGAATTTGTCTTTTCTATATAATCTTTTTAATCGACGACTTTACTCTATATCGTCGAAATTTGGCTGCAATATCAAGCCAATTTTCCAGGTTATCAATATTAAGATGAGAATCATTCATCTACTATCCAGGCACTACTATCCATCATGACCACTCAAGCCTGCCATAGCCAGTCACACCTACCCCGGCCAATTTGATTATTAAAATAATTACAAATAGTTAGTATCCAGATTCTGTAAAGTACTTTACCTAGGGAAAATTGAATTAGTGATAACCGTGGCCTTAGCTACTTGGAATAGAATATTCGGTTTACTAATCATTACAAATACCTTAATACCATTCAAGTTATTAAATGGCAGCATTTGAGGTTGATTGTCAAGATTGTATGTGTGTCTTTATGATGGGTTGAAAAGAAAAAAAGAATTTTGAAAACTATGGAAAAATCAGAAAAGGAGACCTGTTTCTTGTAAACAATTATGTGCCGCCTTTTCTTACATGATTGTTGGGCATCGAGATAAAAAAAAAAAGTGAGGGGGGGGGGGGCAAATGGATTTTTATATTTTTGCTCCAAAATCTGTCTTTGTACCTTGGATTGCCTTCCTCCCAATTTATACCCTTAGTGCGTTTATAATGCCATATTTGTGTTCATTTCATGTTTTTATTGTATTTTAAATGTGCTTTGTCGTTAAATAGCCGGATAATCATTTACGCTAGAAAACTGTATATAGTAGTTTTAAGTTTTTTTTAGTTTTTAGTTTCTATATGCGATTTAATTGAAAATTTATATTTAATAAAAGGTTTAGTATGCATTAGTGGTTAGTTTACAACGAACAATATTACAAACCTCTGAGGGTTGTCATCCACGTTTGTCTGCTACTTGTTTGGATTGTTTTGGGGAAACCTTTCGCATATATCCCGGTAGACCTCAGATTGAAATTACATATTCTTTGTTTTAAAGCCGCGTTTGAAGTAGTATCTGTGTCGACCATTTATTTGATTCTTGGTCGGCACGAGGAGCGTTCAGTTTGTAAGGATTGTCATCCACGTTTGTCTGCTACTTGTTTGGATTGTTTTGGGGAAACCTTTCGCATCATCTTCATCACCTGTAACAAATTCTGGGAATATACATTTGTCTTATTTTGTTTTTCGTTTGGATTAGCATGGAGACGTTTTACATAGCCTTTCCACCAGAATAAAGTCTCAAACAACTGCATTCGTATTCTCTCGATGTCGTCTTCTAATGACGGGGGAAAAGTTGCTCTGTCTTCTTTATTAACATTGAAATTATAAATTCAGTCTGCAATCTTTTAGAGAGGCAATCGTACTTATATCGTTTTGGTAACAAGTAGAATTTATGTCTGCTAGGTAACAGAAAACCAGAGTTAGAACTCATCTGCAGTAAGCCACTGATGGGCCCGGAATTTGATTTAATGATGTGATTGCGCGATATGGTTTCCTTAATAATCGAAACAAGAGAAGGGAGAATTCAAAATGGAAGGTTAATTGGTGACAACATATTAAAAGTGTGAAGAAAAGGGGGAAATGATTGGATAACAAGAAATTACAGAGCTACCCACATGAATTTTGACGTCAAGAGGCTTTGAGAAAGCCCGCAAAAGCTAGAAGCGTTTTCTTCCTCGGCTCTACACTAAATTATAAGTTGTCTGTGAGATTCTGACTTGAAATACGTCACGTGTGCAAAGAGCTGATAGCCCAGAAGCTCTACCAACAACAATTGATAAAATCTGTGTTCAAAATAAAATGAGGATCCATTTGTGTTAAAGAATAATAAGGAGCATCAAAATCAATTAATTAACTGCTGAAAAGCTGACAATTTGTTAATTTCCTATTAAATACAAATAAAAATTGTATTTGAAGCTACTGCCAAAAAAGTGTTCGATATGATATTCTGAGTCGACCTAAAAAGTAGTCCCCAAAGCTGCGACGATATGACGGCGGTGAATGTCTTATTTAGTGTCGGCGGCGTCGCACCGCCAGACGCGCCGAAATTTGTTGGTGGTGCACCGCCGAATTCTGACCGGCGGTGCGCCCCGGCGTGCCGATTTTTCTGATTAAAAATAATAATAAAAGTTCCATTTCATCAAGCACGTTCAACCTCAACTTGATTTTAGTAAGGATTTTTAAATGGTCGGCTAAAAGCATACAAGAACAATATGACAAAATAGGAATTTGTTGGGCCGTGCGGAGTTTATGTTCACCGTCGATCAGACCAAGTAGAATTCTCATTTTAGCCACTAGACCCAGGGAAACCTATGTTGTGTTTATGTTTAGTATCGCATTGTTCCTATAAAATCCCGTGTTTAGTCATTTTCTTCTTGTTAATGATTTGGGCCAATTTGTGCATAACTTTCAGAGTTTGAAGTACAAACTTCTCTAGTTCATCAAATACATACGAAAAGGAAATGAACAAAACAAATAGCAGCAAGAAAACACTGTATACAAGTCAGATACCATGGCTTAACAACACCAAAAATTTAAATCAGCAGTTACAAGAAGGTTAATTCAGAGATGACACTCTGAACAAGTTTATTGCTGTCATGGACAAAAGTGAGTTTGTTCACTCTGCTTGGAGTCAGCATTGATCTTTTTGCAGTCACTATCAGTCCTGTCGTGCTAAAAAGCCGTTTAGCTGGGGTACTTTTGGCTGGTACAGCCGGAACTTGACGAGCGTAAACTGCCACTCGCGGGATCTGACACTAGCATTGGACATTGGGGTCCCACAGAATGTCGCAACTAGGCTTCTTCTTTGTATCTGCTGATATAAGTTGTTTTTATCAGGGAGAACTAATATGCACCTTTACCATAGGGTCCCTGTGCCCTACACTACAGTGAGAAACTAAACTGCACCTTTACCCTCTTTTCTTATCAACACGGAATAACCCTCCAAAATTCTTTTCTGAAAGAAGATGTCGAGTTATGAAGTTTCAAGTCAAAGTTTAAGGCTACTTCAATTTCAGTGTGCTCTGCTCACTGTGCAAAAAAAAATAATGTAATTCATTTCTATAGATGTATTTCTATACCAGCTCTAGCTATTTTCCAGATAACATCCTGAATTGCCTTTTGTTCTTTTACCTATCTCTTTTCATCCGAAAAATCAGAAAGAAAAAAAACAGAATTTCAAAGTGGAAGGTAAAATTTTTGTTTCAAGAAAAATGTCTTCTTCTTCCTACGAACATATTCATGGCGAGCCAAAGATGACAGTATTTATCTTTAAGAAACAGATTAGCCGGGATGACGGTTGAATCCCGAAGGTCGATATCGATAAGAAAAAAAGAGAGCAGAAAAAAAAAACAAAAAAACGGTGGCGTATTAGTAACGCCACCGCCGATAGAATCAGCGTCAGCGCGCTGATGCAAGCTTGGCAATGCACCGCTGTTTTTTGTTTTTTTCGACGGCGCGCCGTCGAATTTTTGGCGCGGCTTCGGGGTCTACTAAAAAGGCTCAAGAGTAGAATACGGACTTGGCTTTGACATGTTTACTCAATCATGACTTAGGTCTTCTGTCAAGTTTTTGGACTAAACGTAATTTCAAATTTTGTTCATTTACTTGGATCAATGGCTCTTAACAGTGAATATCCATACTTTTTTAAGGATATGTGCTGTGATTAGTTTCTAGAGATTCCTTTTTTATATATGGGGATTTCTTTAAAATGACGTTCAAAGGATACAATTCTATGGGGAAACCTCGGTATCTATTTAACTTGTGGCACGTCGGGCCCTAAATTTTTAGCAGTTTGGCGCAGTTAACGTCTGTAATAGTAATAATAATAAAAAAAACACGCTCTAGGTAGTATATGCAGTGTTTTAATATGTATATCGAGTATAGAAAGTGCATTTCTGACATCTATATTTTACTGACCAAGAACATGCATATAGGCATAGATGACATATACTCAGGAATTCTTCTATTTAACCTAATGTAGAAATTAGACAATTAAACCGAAATTTCTTGCTTTTTGACGCACTCGAATATTAGTGTATGTAATTGAATTTCTTGTTAATAGTATCTGATATGGATTAGCTCATGATTGGGTGCATTAATCATATTCCTTAATAATGAATGTACTACAAAAGAGGATTAATCTAAATTTGGCAGTCAAGTTAACGGGGGCCTAGAGCATCTTGGACTATCAAATGGAGGACTTATGCTACCGAAAGGTTTTAAAACATATTTCTTGGGTTGTCAATGATTTTTTTTATTCTTATTTATTTAATATACATAAAAATACCAAAAAAAAAAAAAAAAAAAAAAAAAATATTAACCCCCAACAGAGAGCAGAGCTCGTAAGGTTTGTGTGTAAATAATGGTACATACACAAAACAAAACTTCTCGTCATAATAATAATAATAGCAAAATTAAGTTAATTTACAAAAAAAAAACACAATAATAACAAAAACTTAGAAAATAAGGAATAAAAGAAAAGAAGGGAGAAAAGAAATGCTGGGCAAGAGAGCTATGGGTAGCCGTCCCACCGTGGATCCCAAACAAAACACAAAGAAAAATATCATTAACCTTAAAAATTCCATTTATCAATTAGCTTATATTTATTAGCAATGAATGGCATTAGGTACCCAAGTGAAAACCTTGACCTTTCACATCTTACAAAAGGAATTCGGTATAATCTTGCTCACCGACGATCCGAACGAGGGGGCAAAAATCAACAGAGATTTATTATAGAAATAATTTTTAGGATTTTGAACTTGAAATTGTCGTAAGGAAATATTTTCATTACGTATACGTTTTAAACCTGACAAATTTAGGAAAAAGAACATCGTTTTCGTTTCAGATGTATTTTCAAGTTTTGATGGTCGATGTATAAAAATTCCAAGTGTTCTTACTGCCCTATTTTGTAGTACCTGTAATTGTTTTAAATACGTCCAAAAGATATTAATATAAATAATTGAGCAGTAATTCAAGTACGAAGCATTTAAAGAGTGGTAAATTATTTTTATAATTTACCATTTTTATAATTATAATTTATAATTTACGCCTGGCCGACAACAGAAGCACCTACAGGAGGCATATCAATGAACTGGTTAAAGAAGAGGCCCCAAAACGACCTTCAAGGGCGGATGGGACATAAGTCAAGAAAGTCAAGTCAAATTGTTTTTAGTATGAAAATAATATTTTTCACACGGTACATTGACCCAATAGTTTGAGAAAGTTTAACCCTTAAATGATCAATGTGATTACGAAAAAACAACAACAATAGATCAAGAAAACTCCTAAATAACGATATGACTGAACCCAACAAATTTTATTCTCACCAACCTGAAGCTCCTGACAAGAAATCAATTGAATGGCACGTTTTGAATGACCAATAACCATAAATTTAGTTTTAGTGAAGCTTGGTACTAGATTATTAGAAGCAAACCATAGATTAACAGAAGTAACATTTGCGATCAAATTTTCAATTGATCTAGTTGGATCACTCGCTTTAACAGATATAGCTGTGTCATCTGCAAATAGAATAACAAGACTAATATTCTCCTGCACACTTTGCGGAAGATCATTAATATAAATCAAAAATAAGAGTGGACCTAATACTGAACCTTGAGGGACACCAATATCATTAAGTTTTTTTTAATTAGACAGTTTTCCATCGACATCTACCGCAATACTACGTGCACACAGGTATGATTTTACTAGGTCTAGTCCTATCCCTCTTATGCCTGTATTTTCCATTTGTCAAAAAAAATTTCATGGTTTAATGTGTCTAATGCTTTCATAATATCGTAGAAAACAGTAGCCACATGGAAAGCATTATCTAAACAATCATTTAATTCTAATAAAACAGCTGCAACTGCATGTTGTGTCGAATGGCTCGCCCTAAATCCAAACTGGTATTTGGTAAAAAAAAATTATCTTATCCAAATAATTAGAAATCCTTTCTTTTAAAATTTCCTCAAACACTTTAGATAAAGGCGATAAAATTGCAATGGGACGAAAATTATTTGCATCAGATTTATAACCTTTTTATGTATCGGAATTACCGGGCAATTTTCCATCTAATAGGAAACATACCTGAACTGATAACATAAATTAAAAATATGAATAAGTGGTTCAAAAATCACTCCAGCAATATTTTTTTAACAACTTTGATGATAGTCCTTCATATCATATCCCACTGAATAACCACTTTTTATATTTTTAATAACCTTATGGAATTCTGCAAAACTAACTGGGGCCAGAAATATTCTCGCACCTTCAGAGGGAGGGAAATAATGTTTATGCATTCTGCGAGGAGAAAACTATATCTGCAGAAACGATAGATTGTCCAACGTCAATAAAATAATCACTAAACAAATTAGCAATAGCTTGCGGTCCTCTAACTTCTTCACTGTTTATGTCATATAATACAAGGGGATGCGACAACTGTTTATTTCGTCCAATTTTATCCTTGATCAAACTCCAAGTTTTCTGGGGGGAATCAGAAATATGAAATGAATCTTCATAATAAGCTCTTTTACTTTCTAAGAGTCCTTACCAACAGGTTTTTATAATTTTTAAAACGCGTTATATTTATTTTTGTAAGATACTTCATTTCGATTTTATATAAACGGTTTTTTCCATTTATCAACCTCAAAAGAGAGACTCATTTTCCCAAGGTCTTCTTAGAGCATTTCTCTTTCCAATTGGAATTCTATACGGACAAAATTTATGTAAGTTTTCAGTCATTATATCATAAAACTTATCTAAGGATTGATTTGGATTCTTTTTAATAATTACTAGACTCCACTCAACGTCACCAAGCCCTTATGTTAAATTTAAAAAAAATTTTGTGCAGAAAGTCTTGACGCTTTGTTTGGCTTTTTTTTTATTATACGGGATATAAAGCGGAAAATCAGCCATAATTATGCAGTGATCAGATGAATCATCAGGAATAACATATGTATTAACGGCGCTGTAAGGTGAAAAAATATTATCAATTACTGAAAATGACCTATCAGTTATCCTTGACTTACTTGACTTAAGGCTCCTGCCGAGGATTCGGCGTAGAGAACGATGAGACTAGGCGCCTCCAGGTTGACCTATCGCTTGCCAGGCTCGCAGCTTCTTGCACCGGGATGTGGGCTTGGGTAAGGAATTCATCGGCTTTGTCTTTCCACCTAGTGGGTGGGCGTCCTCTGGGTCGCTTCCATCCGTGTTGGGTGGGGTTGAAGTCAAATGCGACCCGGGCTGGGGCGTCGCGTAGCATGCAAAAGAGGTGGCTGTACCACCGACCAGTGCGCTGAGCGATCTGCGTCGAGAAAGGAGTTTGAGCGGTACGTGACAGGAGACTCTGGTTGCTAACGAAGTCAGTCCAGTGAAGTCTTTCGATTCTTCGGAGATGTTTCGTCTGTGCGACATCGACGGCGCTGAAGATAGATTTTGCAGCTGGCCACGTCTCCGCTCCATACAGCAGGACGGTGCTGACTGACGCATTGTAAATGCGCATTTTGGTAAAGCGGCTTATGTTTGGCTTTCGCCAGATAATGCTAAGCCTCCCAACAAGTGCTGAAGCTTTGGCAATTCGAGATGTAAGCTCTTTTGTGATCAAGCCATCATTCGACAGAATATGGCTGTCAGAATATGATCAGTTATCCTGGATGGCATAAAACATACATGGTTCAATCCATTAGCTAACGGTCATTCTAAAAACTGCACAGTGTTTATATCCATTCTATTCTGGTTAGCAGATACAAGGCTCATTAAATCAATATTTATATCTCCAGTACTGTTGAGCTTAATGATACACACGGAAGAAGTCAAATTTGGTTAATGCTAATAAAAAAAAAAAAGAAGGATAAATATATAATAATTTAGAAACAAATTTTGGCTATCTATTTGCACATTAGGGGGGGGGGGATAAAGCATAGTATATATTAAATACGTAGCCTAACCTAGGTACCTCCCCCCCCCTAAACCCTAAAAAACAACAGTTTAAATATTGTAAATTCAATGAGAAACCACGTTCTTCGATCACTTTATATAGCAACTACCGGCTTTACGGGTCTCCATCACTGCATTCCTTCGATAGTCTATAGCGCTGTGTACCATTAAGTGCAACAGTACCATTTAAACATATATTATATTAAATATATTTAAAAAGAAAATACGTTTCCTAATAAATATTTAATTCCCTAGATAAGAAATCACGATTTCCTCACATCTTTCTATATTTGTCATACGATTCACTTGGTTCCTGCTTTTTTCTTTAATCATCCCTCCTCCCGCTTTCGGAATAAAATAATTTCTTGTGCATGTGCTTACTTCCATGGTTTGATTGCCTACCAATAAACCATAACACAAAAGTTGAAGAAAAACAAAGTCTAGAAATGGTACTATTAGCACATACGGTTTTTTTCCCGCTATCAAATAGTTGACAAACAATGATAGCTAAGAGTTCTCAGAAATATATTATGGTGTGATATATCAGGTGTGAAATTCTAAGAAATAAGAAAATATAAGCATGGAGAAGAGATTATTACGATGTCAAATTTTAAGGAAATACAATATAAATTAGCCCACATAATACAAAACATCGAGAAAAATTATAAGGTACTTGCATGATATACCCCCTACCGCACGAGTTGTTCATGCATTGTAAATCGGTTTCTTTCGCTAGTTTCTTTCAAGTTAGCGTGAGAAAAAACAAAGAGAAGTGACAGAATAGATGGGAAATATATAATTCGGGTTATATATTTCCACATTAGTGGGGGTGGGGTTAAAGTATTTGGACACATTGAAGTCAGAAACAATTCTTACTTCCTAATATCAGAATAATTATAGCTAACACATTTTGTATGCGGACCCGCTGTACTCTACCCCACCCCCCTAATGTGCAAATATATAGCCCAAATTTGTTTCTAAAATATTATGTTTTTATCAAACTTAGATATATTTTAATAGGATTAACCCAACTTCACTTCTTGAGCGGTAGGGGGTATATCATACAAGTACCAATTATAATTAAGAGCTACTATTTTTCAACAATTCTTATCGGTTTAACCCAGCTTGTACAAGAAGGCGGGGATTTTCGGCATGGTGTTCTATAATCAGATTTTTAACCTATTCTAGTTAATTTCTATCCCTTTTATCCCCGCTAAAGCACTATTCCCAAAGCATTCCAGCTCCTGGCAAACAAAGAGAAATAAAATGTCATGTTCAGTCGAAAATTGGACATAGGATCCAACAAAAGGGTTTTCGAATATGGAACATTGGTTATGGACATTGCTAAGACATGTATATAAGCTAAAAAAAAAAGCTTAGCTTCGGACACTCACTCGCTTTGGGCCTCAAAAACAGGCAGCTTATAGAAAGTACATAAATATTTTCAATATTTTAAGTCAAAATAGTAGTAGATTTTGCATGATCCCAATTTTTGTAAAGAAATATTGGACCTACTTTCTAAGGAGTCGCCAAAATATAAAACTTAATGAAATTAGAAAACCTTTCAATTTAACGTAACAGCAAACTTTGTAAAAAAAAAAAAAAAGAATTTTGTAGATAAAACGAGCGGGAGTTTCTTGAAAGTCCCTCAGAATAAAGGACCTATTGAAAATAGAGAACCGATTTTCTATATTTTGAAAATTCTACTAGGCCTATTAAAATTCTAGTCAGTGAAACTCTACTGGTTATAGTAAATGAGCATCATCATAGAAGAATTATTAAACCAAATACCTTGGGATAACGTGTTGGATAGAGCCGCGTTACCTGACCAAAGGCCTGCAGGTTCGATCCCACTTTACTCAAGGAATTTCTGGAATATAAACTGCATATAATTTTTTTGGTTTTATGTCCGAATGTCAGTCTTTACTTTCATTTGAATGAACTTCTTTTTTATTCTGGTTTGTTTTAATACCATATTACGGTTTAGCCTAAATGTGAGGAGAGCTACCATCCCCTCAACCACGACTCTTTTAACCGAAGTTTAACTTTTATAGAATATTTATATAGTGCTGTTTTCTTGCAGTAGATATTTCGGTTGCATGGCTTTGATACTTTTTTTGACGTTTCTTCCGTTTTGCTTCATGTGCATTATAATTTCTGTTCGTTTTAAAGTTTTAGTGTTGCTCTTTACTTTCAGTTGAAAAAACTTGTTTTTTTCTATTCAATTCTAATTAGGAACAAGGTGTTACTTTAAGGTCACATTAATGCCTCAAAGTAAAATCTGTATCAGTAATATGTTCACCTTCTACCCTTCTAGCCTATGAACGAAAAGATCAAAATTTGGTTCTTTATATATCTATTAACAACTTTTTTTCTTCATTAATACATCAAAAGTGAATAATTTTCAAGTTGATGTCACATAGTTTGAAAAGCTAAAGAGATAAAGAAAGAGCCAAATGAAAATATGAGAGAATCAGAAATATTTTTTTCTAATGATTCAAGCCTAAAAACGAACAGAAATTCCAGTAAATATGATTTTATTTTTTCATAACTTAGTTTGATAGAAGGTGAACATACCGCTGATACAAATTTTACTATGAGACAATCTTATTTCTTTTGGTTTCAAGGTCGATGGCAGTTTCTGTCTGCGTTGAGTTTTAAAGTAATTTTTGACGTTAGTAAGAGAAAGTCTTTGAATTTTTAACGAATATATCGTCGAACAAACCTTGTTAAGTAGGCCTACAGCTCAATGCCCACTATGATTTCGCAACAAATCTGAACTGAACCAAACTAATACGAGGTCCTTTTGATTGGAAAAGTTCTATTTTTGACCTACTCAATTTTCTGATGAAGCCAGTTTGATTCGAACTTTCGTGAAGCAAGCTTCCCACCAGGTAAGTTTTTGTTATTGATTTATGATGTTGCTCTTCAAAGTCAGTTTTAAAATTCTCGCTGTAAAGTTCTTTTCATAAGCTGAATAAGTCGTATTTATGATGAAAATATTAAACTTAAATAATTCTTCAACTAGTAGTTACTTTTACCGTTACATAACATACAATCGCCTTCGTGGAGGATTGTTTTCTCTGTTATAGAGAAGCTTAGTATCTAGTTTTTAATAGTTTAAATTAATTGGCGGTGTTCATTGTTAGCTAGTACATACTCAAGAATTGAAGTTGGGTTAATCATAATGAAATACCAAAATATGATGAAAATTTAGTAGTTTAGTAACAGAATTTGGTAACTACAACAAAGAATTATGAAAGGGGGGCAAGCCAGAGCGCATTATATTAAAAACGTAACATAATCTAACCTAATCAAAATACCAACTAAATATTTAATTAAAATATAGCTACAATGTAGCTTCCCACTGTGCCGGAGCTAATTGTCTGGTATAAACACCGTGAAAACTGGTTATTGTCTCATGTTCATAATACAAATTTTCGAGTGTGTACTAGCTAACAAGGAAGTAGCTGATTGGCTACCTCAGAGCTTCTAACTGATAACAATTTGGTCCAATCTGAGGTAAACTCACAGTTTGGGGCCACAAAATTCCAACAACGCCACTTCCCCGTGGCACGATCTTTTAGTCACTGGACAAGGGCACCAGAACTTTCAATTTCCGTTTGACTATCTCTGTCTCTGCATCTCCTTGGTTCATCAGTTTGATACGATCACCCCTAGAGAATAGAATATATATGCATCCGTGGTCTTTTTTCTGCGAAAAAAGACAAAACTCCACATTTTTGTAGATATCGACTTGAAACCCCTACTGAGCTTGAAATGTCTGATCTCTGCTATGCTGAATATAATGGTGTTATTTTAATTTAGATCATTTGTCTTTTTGAGGATGTTTCCCCTTTTTTTTAAATACCAAGCAAATGATTAACAACCTGACTGATTATACAAATTAAGCTAAGAAAATAGTAAGAATTTGATTCGAGGGTTTGGGGCTTGAAAAACCTGACCGTTTTTAAGTCTAAATTATTTGAAAAAAACTACGTTTTCTAAAGAGTTAAAGAGGCTGAGTTACAAGGTCGAACCTTAAAACGTACAGGGATTAGGAGGCACAGTTGGGGGGCTGCCGCCCCACAAACCCCCCGCTTTCGCAGCCTTTAAATAAAAAAAAGTTTTTTAAACTGAAAGTAAGGAGCGACATTAAATCTTAAAACGAACAGAAATTATTCCGTATATGAAAGAGGCTGTGCCCTCCTCAACGCCTCGCTCTTTACGCTAAAGTTTGACTTTCTCACAACTCTTTTTTTTAAACAATAAAAACTTTAGCGTAAAGAGCGAGGCGTTGAGGAGGGCACAGCCTCTTTCATATACGGAATAATTTCTGTTCGTTTTAAGATTTAATGTCGCTCCTTACTTTCAGTTTAAATTTTTTTTTTATTTAAAGGCTGCGAAAGCGGGGGGTTTGGGGGGGCGGCAGCCCCCAAACTGTGCCTCCTAATCCCTGTACGTTTTAAGGTTCGACCTTGTAACTCAGCCTCTTTAACTCATTAGAAAACGTAGTTTTTTTCAAATAATTTCTGCACGTTTTTGTACAGTTTATTACTTATTATTGCTTGACTAACTGTTAGCTGATCGTGTCAGGAGTTAAAGTTGGGGGGCTGCCGCCCCCCAAACCCCCCGCTCTTGAACATTCTTGTGTTAAGGCTTTTAATTCCTGAATACTCAAATCACGTCGTACAGGGTGCCTCCTAATCCCTGTACGTTTTAAGGTTCGAACTTGTGACTCAGCCTCTTTAACAGCCCCCCAACTGTGCCTCCTAATCCCTGTACGTTTTAAGGGTCGACCTTGTAACTCAGCGTCTTTAACTCTTTAGAAAACGTAATTTTTTTCAAATAATTTAAAAAAGAAACTGAGTTTCTTTTTTAAAGTTTAAATTCAGTATATAAAAAATTTGCTCTGACGGTGAATCGAACCCGGGTTTTCCGCCTGACAGTCTGAAGTATCAACCGCTGGACTAATGAGACACAATTGTAATTGTTTTTTAGTAAATGGAATCTATTTTCGCAAAGCAAATTCCCACAAAACTTGATATTTGGTTTTTGGAAAACAGGGAAGGAGTGATCAGATTGAGCTGAAATTTCGAGGATAAGCTCCCAGGCCCCAGGAAAGCTTATCCTCTAAATTTCAGCCCGATTAGACAACGTTAAAGGGGGTTGTGGTGGGAAAAATTAACATGGGCTATTATAGGAAAACGAGGTTTTTCGTAAATGTAAATTCGGGGGATAATTTTTTCGGTCTGAAAAATCAAAAGGCCCTAACAGGTCGAATTCTGCTTCGAATGAGTCCTCATTCACCCGGATCAGTTGCCAACTGTGGCCTGTAGGCGTGGATAAGAAAAAAAAAGAAATGATGATGATGAATTTTAAGTGGCTATATTGGGTTTTTTGAAAACAGGGAAGGAGTGATCGGATTGAGCTGAAAATTCGAGGATAAGCTCCCGGGCCCTAGGAAAGCTTAACCTCTAAATTTCAGCCCAATCGGACAACGTTAAAGGGGGGCTGTGGTGGGCGGGTCAAAACTTCCGGCCCAGTTTACCCCATGAAGATAAAGTCGGAGGAGGATGAAATTTTGCAAGTTTCTTAGTTTGAGCTTGGGCTACAAATGCGATTACCACCGTCTCTCTGCGACCTCTAGGACCTGAAATCGCTTAACATTGTGGTGGGTCGCCTCTTTATAGAGGCACAAGTGTGCCTCCTTGATATCAATATTTTTTTTTTCGACCTTCTTCATAAAATGTTTTGCTACAGTCTTTTGGTACACGATTTTTACACGATTTTGGAACAACGATTTTTATCTTTGAGTAAAGGAAAGGAAGTGAAACTCTTTTGACATTTTCCACTACTAAGTGTATTTGCAAAAGTGTTGTTACTCTATTTCGTGTCTAAAATTGGTTTTATCATTTCAGGTTTTTCTGCCAACTTTGGAAGTTTTTCACCTGTCAATGGGAAACGAAGTATCGTGATAAGTCGAATGCAGCTGGTGCCGAGACGAAGGAGAGTTTCCAAGAAATCGTATAAAGAATCAGAAATATAATATAATCACATCTGTTCTTCAGGTAAGCATGCAATAATTGAAGATCACCGTTTTTTTGGCGTCAGTTTTTTTCCAAAAAACGTCATTTTTATGATCGATCAATCAGAATGACAATTTACAGCACATTTTTGAACTTCAATTCATATTTATATGACATTAAAGAGAAGAAAAGTGCCACCTAGTAAAATTATGAAGTTGTTTATTGAAACTCAAACAAAATTTGTTGTATTTATTGATGTCTTTAATTTTATTTTGAGCTAAAGATAACGACCCACTTTTGCCACTAGGCTACAACAGTCAGATTTGTGTATGTTTTTTTTTTTTTTTTTTAATCGGTCTATGCTCTGACTACTAACAGTTATCTTATCAGGTTCAAGCCCAAGCTGGTTGTGAAACAAAAATGTAAAACAAAAAGTTTCATAAGGGGTCAAAAAATTTTACTTTGATAACTCTTTAGTTTTCTTTGAAAAACCTCTTTTGTGGAATTTTCTAAATTAATGTTTTAATCAATGAATCTTGTTTTATTAGTAGGAAATAAATACTTTGTCTAAATTCATTTTATGTTTTATATTTGTTTACGTCAGTGGCGTTGGTCTGTTGA